>JAOEHV020091461.1:0-15679 GCA_025447995.2 Isaurus tuberculatus
AACTGGCGATTCTCCACTTTGAACTGGCGATCGCCACTTTGAACTGGCGATTCTCCACTTTGAACTGGCGATCGCTACTTTGAACTGGCGATCACTACTTTGAACTGGCGATCACTACTTTGAACTGGCCATTGCCACTTTAGACTGGCGATTCTCCACTTTGAACTGGCGATCGCTACTTTGAACTGGCGATCACTACTTTGAACTGGCGATTGCCACTTTGAACTGGCGATTCTCCACTTTGAACTAGCTATCGCTACTTTGAACTGGCGATCGCTACTTTGAACTGACGATTGCTACTTTGAAACTGACGATCGCTACTTTGAAACTGATGATAGCTGCTTTGAACTGGCGATTGCCACTTTAAACTGGGGATTCTCCACTTTGAACTGGCGATCACTACTTTGAACTGGTGATCGCTACTTTGAACTGACGATTCTCCACTTTGAACTGGTGATCGCTACTTTGAACTGGTGATTGCTACTTTGAACTGGCAATCACTACTTTGAACTGGCGATTGCTACTTTGAACTGGTTGTGCTGCTCATAAGTCACTGTTATGCACCTATCAATGTAAAGCCGTGGGGGGAGGGGGAGGTGCAGCAGGGAATGGTGATTTGAACTGGCATGCTCTCCCTAGGGTAAGTATTTTTACATCCAGTCTCACCCCGGGAATGGTTTTTTTGATCCCAGGGTAAAGATATTGAACAAGTTTTGACATACAATTTCGGCCCAAGGGTAGGGAATTTGAACAATTTTTTTTTTGAAAATGTGAAATCCCTGCTTTACCTCTCCCAACTGGCTTTACATTGATAGGTGCATAACAGTGACTTATTAGCAGCACAACCAGTTCAAAGTGCGATTGCCACTTTAAAGTAGCGATCGCCAGTTCAAAGTAGTGATCGCCAGTTCAAAGTAGCGATCGTCAGTTCAAAGTGGCAATCACCAGTTTAAAGTGGCAATCGCCAGTTCAAAGTAGCGATCACCAGTTCAAAGTAGTGATCGTCAGTTCAAAGTGGCAATCACCAGTTTAAAGTGACAATCACCAGTTTAAAGTAGCGATCACCAGTTCAAAGTTGTGATCATCAGTTCAAAGTGGCAATCACCAGTTTAAAGTGGCAATCGCCAGTTCAAAGTAGCGATCGTCAGTTCAAAGTAGCAATCGCCAGTTCAAAGTAGTGATCACCAGTTCAGAGTTGCGATCGTCAGTTCAAAGTGGCAATCGCCAGTTCAAAGTGGCAATGCCAGTTCAAAGTAGCTATCGCCAGTTCAAAGTGGCGATGCCAGTTCAAAGTAGCTATCGCCAGTTCAAAGTGGCAATGCCAGTTCAAAGTAGCTATCGCCAGTTCAAAGTGAAGAATCACCAGTTCAAAGTGGCAATCGCCAGTTTGAAGTAACGATTGCCAGTACAAAGTAGCAATTACCAGTTCAAAAATAAAGTAGACATAGCATGGCCCCTACAGGCCACCGTAAATATATCATATAGATTTTTTAATATATCATTTTCAATAAATAATTTAGTCTTTCTCCCGTTCCCCAACTCAGTCAAGCCTTCTTATTCCTAAACTAGAGCTAATCATGGCTTCAAATTCGAATGTCTACCTAAGTTCCCCTTTTTTTCTAGGATAATGCCTCTGTGGAAAAACTTGCCACATGCTGCTGTCCATTCAGATTCAATTACTTCTTTCCAAAAAAATGCAATGAGCTTTTCCTAGAAATTACGTAAAGAAACTAGTTTAATTGCCACTTTTATTATGCACTCTTGCCTATACATTGTATTGGACCTATGACCTCTTTAAGCATCCTGTACAGTGCTTAATTACAAGGATTAATAAATATGTATGTATGTACTAATGTTTTTAATGCAATGCACTTCCTGTTTTGGGGTCTAGCTAATGATGACTCAGAATTTAAAGGCAATATTTCCATACTTTTCCCTTTGATAATTATTCATTCACTCTATTCAAAACAGAAACAATACATATCACTATGTTAATTGTGTCTCCATGCACGAAGAGCACATTAAGAAACCTTTTCTAGGAATTGTTTTGAAAATCATTTTTTAGGGTTGTTTTCTTGAGCAGTTTCACACAAGAACACACTTAAGGGTTACTAAACAAATTTTGTTTTTGAGTTACTGTTGATTACTTGGGGTCGTGTTTTTTATTTCTTGTTTATAATTACATATGCCCTACATTATCAATTTTTGAATTTCCAGAGTAATGAAAATCCAAGAGTACATGCATCTTTGTCTCAAGATGGATTCTGTGTGACAGTTTCATCTCAGGTTCTTCTCTTTAACTCAAACTGTACAGTACTTCAGTCAACATTTGATTTTGGTAAGTACTCCATCTTCAATTGTAGTTAACCACTATTTAATCAACCCTAGGATGAAATTTTAAATCATCACATTCTGTCAGTAAAGTAGGAAACTGTCATTTTGTGGATTTATTTATCAACAGTCAATTTATTAATTTTTATTGGAGAATTACAAGTCAAAATAAATTAGCGGCACATACCCGTATAGTCAATATATGGGAGTACACCCCCCCCCCCCCGCCCTGGGTGTGTTTGCTGCACCTCTTTTTGTGATAGGAATAAACTTAGTTATTACATTTAATGAATTTTTTCATTCAGACTGTGAAGTTGATACACTTGCATGGAGTGGTGATTCCACATTTCTTGCTGTTGGTGAAAGGTAATTCTTTATAATTTGGTTTTATAATTAAACAAAAATGTTATTTGTTCTGTGTTATTATTTAGCTCAGTTCAAAAGTTTATAACATCTGCCTTCCAGCCAAATTTTTTTTTAAAATTTATTTATTTAATTGATTTTCCAATCATGTAAGGTGAATGACATAATAGGACATTAAGTCCCCTACAAGATGTATCACCAAACCAAACCCATAAAACCTAAAACTAATTATGCTAATTTCCAACCCACAATTTAAATAATGGCCTAAAAAAAACCTAAGAAAGAAAAGTGAAAAAAGATATATAATTAATATCCTAATGCTTGAGAAAGCTAATTATTATCAAGAACACTTAGTTAATGTATTAGTCCTGTGACATTTATAACAGATGAGTTTATATGTGCAAGTGTCGTCAGGTTCAAAAACTTTGCATAATCTAAAAAAAAAGAACGATTTTGGTCTGGAAACTGGCAAACTAATTGAATCATTATATATCAATAATCGCTTGGACTTGTAACTTTCAAAAGGTGACTTTGATGCTCGTTTTTAGAGAATATAAAAAATGTAATAATTCATTTTTGTTCAAAAATTTTAGTAGAGTTTGAAAGCCAGCTCTATAAGCTTTAATTTGATATATGGGTTTAGGTATCTACGGTATAAAGCAGATGCACTGAATTGTTTTGATGCAAAACACCCCTGAAGGTAACTGTTGGTAACCTTAAGCAAAGCATCTTGCTGACCTCCAAACAAAGAACCTCACTCAAGGTGGCTACTTGGGAAAAATAAATATTTTTTTGTTTAATGTAAAATAATGAAGATCTAGTTTATATGTAAAGCACCTATTTTGCTGATTTAAGTTTTTTATTTCTCTTATTGCCAGATCTGGAGAATTTCATTTCATTCATGTTCCAACTAAACAGATCCTCTTCTCTCAGGTAAATGACACATTTTACAGCTGTTAATCAACACTCAGAATGGTGCTAAAATGAACCTCAATTCTTAATTCCTTATCTTCTACAGAATCTACATTTTTTATACCAATCATTTAAACAGGGTCCAAAACTAACTTTTGAATTAAGTGGTCCTTTGGACAACCATGTTTTAGCTCTTAGATGTCCAGAACAAAACTTAGGAGTCCCACTCATGACATACTTGAAAATGAACAATGTTCAGCGGTGAACTATAATGGAGAAGAGGCAATCAAAGTTGTCAGTGGTATTTAGTGGCTTCTCGAATTTTCGAAAGTTTAGCAGTTGAAAAATGAACTTTTTAGGCTTTAAACAGAAGAATTATGATTTAGAATTATTTTCGGATTTACATACTCTTTTATTATTTTCAGAAAAACACACTTTGGCAAAAAATGAGGTTGTCAGAAGGACAACCATATTTCAAAATCCAGTCATCATTTTTAAATTCTAGTTGTCCCTTATGACTGGACACCCGCTAATTTTGGTCCCTGTTTAAATATTATTTTTTTATTCTTTGTGATGGCCATTGTCACCAGACTAAATTTGGTACCCAGCATTTTACAAGTTGTTCACTTTTGCTAAATTTCTTTATGATACTCTTGGCACAAATATGACTGTGTAAATTGCACATCAAATTAGCTCTACCTCTCTTCCAGAAAGCAAGAGTTTTGAAACAGGAGTTATGTAGTTTGTAATTATAATAGGTAAGAGAACACCACAAACAAATGCTAACACAAATACGGCGTCACTCATGTTGAATAAATCTTAAGCCAGTCATTTACCACACAGGATACTTTTCAACTCATTGAATCTCTTTCATACCATTCCTAATCTAAATTTCCAAGCCAAAGCATAATTTGTACAGAAGTTAAGGAAACACAATGATATCATGGATTAAAAACTTAACCCTCAGTAGGTGCAGTGCTAATCATCCTTCGAGCAACTGCAGGGCCCAGATTGTCATCCAGATAGTAGAAGGAGTCCACTTTCTTAAAGTCACATAATGTGCGCTTACCATCAATTACATCATCTCTTTTGTTCCTTCAAACGAAACTCTTTATTGAATCATTTCTGCTTTTACATCCAGCCATTCTTTTTCAATACAGTATTTTCTCTTCACCATTCTCTTGTCACAAATTATGTTGTAGCACTATACACTATTACAGGGCTCAGACATGTTGAATAAATCTTCCCTTGCACAATTTTTGTAGAGTCAATCATTTACCACACAGGATACCTTTAAGCACATCGAGTCTCTTCCACACCATTCTTATCCTTTTTGTTAAAGCAAGCTCATTCCACCACTGGAATTCAGACTATCTCCTGGAGCGGGTTATACAAAGGTTGGATAAAGTTATCAACTGGATAGATTTTATCTGCTGGATAACTCTATTCACCCTTTGTACAACTGGCCCCTGAATGGCAGAAAAGCAATACTGATGATAGACTTAATGGTTTTTATTTAACTTATTATTGTTAAGTTAGATCGAAATGCCTATAGTATTTATTTACAATTTTTATTATTGTTTTATTCAGGAAATTATTTCTCCTCAAACAAAAAATGATACTACATTCAAAGCTATGGTTTTTATTCAAGGAGAAACTTTTGGTAAGCAACTTTTTTGATGATTAAATCTGGTCTAGAACTAGTAGAACAAAATGAGCCTTAGACAGACCTGTGTAACTATAAAAAAATTCTTAATTATAGTGAAGACTTAGTTGTTGATGAACCGCTACATTATCTCCTGCCCAGATTTATTCACAACATTATGGTTTTCTAACTCTTCTGGAGTGCATGTCTTGTATGCAAAGACCTAGACATGTGTTGGCTCTAATTTTGGTCTGGGGTTGTTTTATTTGCAGGTTCAACTTTAAATGGTACAGTAACATCCTCAGTAAAGGGTACAAACAAAATTGCGGGCAGTTGTTATCATGGGTGCATGATTGTAGACATGGGACCTTGGGTTCCTTGCTCCAGGCAATTAATGAACCTTGTCTTGTCAACCAATTTGCTGAAAAATTTATCTGACTAGTAATTTCATTTGTTTCATCTCCAGGAACTCATAGCCTTGTAATTTTATCTTCTGGAGGAAAACTCTTTTGTTTTACAAAATTAAAATTGGAGGAGCTTAATGAAGGTGATTATATACAGCTTATTTAACGGTGTCTTAATTATGAATAGAAATTCATGTGCCATATACTTAACTGTCAGTATTTTGAATTTTTTAAATTATTTAACGTCAAGTTTTCAAAAGTCAAATTTACTAAATTTTTAGGTTTTCAGCATCTGAAAGTTGTGCTACAACAATGAATGTTAACTTAGATAAAGATTCTTATTACTGGTTCTGACATTTTTTTTTGACAAATTGGGATTTGTTAGGAAATCTGAAAAAACAAAGAATTCAAACTTAATTTATTTCATCTCGTTTCATTGATGTTATATGAGGCAATGCCATTGTGAGACAAGTTGCCAATGAAGGGTGGGGGGAGGGAGGGAAGGGAACTACACTGCAAAATGGCTCCTGGATCTGAAAATTTTGGATGGAAAATTTGCTTGATTTTGACCAGAGCTTTGTTCCTAGGGAGTGAAACTGAGGAAAAAAATCACACAGTGTAAATTGTGTAAAATCCCTGTGTTTCCTTCCCCTTCCTTTTGCTTACTTTAACATTAATTAGTGCTTTATCAAATATTTAACGCAAAAGTTATTACTAATAATATTAGCATAGTAAAACATCAATTCTTGTTTTACTTAATTACTTGTGAGACATTTTTAAAATTCAGTTTCATTGTTTTGTCAACAGCTATTGGAGTGCATAATGTTGAAGTTATCAAGAAGGTAAATAGAGGTCTGCTGAAATGGAGAATAGAGTTACTCTAAAGTCCATAACCCTTACAAGATTAAAAAGACCGACTATGAACAATTTATTTAATGATTGTTTTTGCTGCTGTCAAAAGTACAATATGTACTCCTTTTAAATTACAAAAGGGAACTCTCCAACTGGACTGTTAAGGCACTGCTGATGTTCACAATAGACCATATCCAGCTCGCCCCTAGACACTAGTAAAGTTGTAAGTTGATAGGTGTCAAATACTTTAAATAATCCTGTCTTCAGAACAAGGAACTTACCAGCTAGACTGTAATATGCATGATTAAAGTTCCAAATAGATAGTTGCAACATAATTTAAACACTCTAATTTTTAGAACAAGGAAGGTATCCGACTGGAGTGTGTAGATACAAATGAAATTCACAATGAATGGGTGTCCAGTGTAACAGATGGCATTGTGGGAGGTGTACCTTCGATTTTGAGTGCAGTAAGTGGAAACCCATGGCTATTGAAATTATAAAATAATTATAAATATATTATTATTGAATTATAAATACTAAAGCAAACAAAAAAGATTATTGCTGTTAGTGAGTACCAACCAGCCACAATTAGCATTGTTTCAACTCCAAATATGTAGTAGATTTAATTTAAAGCTAAAGTGTGTTGTTTACAGTACATTACTAACATTTTTAAAGTTTGAAAAAAGATAAAACAAAGGCAACAATAAAAAAGACTTCTTTGTCATTAAGTCTGTTCTCTTTGACTAAAAAATATTGACATCAGTATTCTACATTTGACAAATGGTAAGATGCCAGTCTACTGTGCATATAGCTATGAACCTGCACTCTCCTTTGATATAAATTACCTTAAGGCTACTATTTTTAGCGGCAACTAATTTTAAACTTTTAGCGATTTTAGTGATTTTGAAAAAAAACGCTAATATTTCGTACTCGCTAAATTAGTTGCCGGCGCTAACATTGATTAGCCCCCCCCCCCCCGAAAAAACCAATAACACTGGAACGCAGAGTGGACTGTGGATTTAGTATTTACTGCATGCATGCTCAGTGAATCATTATTCTTTATACTGACTTCTTCAGAGGGCAGGGTATTGGTTAAGAAGGGTTGGAAGGGGGTGGGAATTGTGTCTGTCCTGGACAGAAAGACCACTCTCCCCAGCAAGATCCGTTTTCAGACATTTCTGTATGATTTTAACTTTTTCCGTGTCAAATTTGATGTTGTTGTAAGTTTCAGCGCACATGTAATTTCAGCTGATTTTCATGTTGTGTTCAATAAAAATCATTAAAATCGCTAGAATTAGTTGTCGCCAAATTACCCAAGACAAAATCGATAAAATTAGTTGACGCTAAAGATAGTAACCTTAAGGTATCAAAAGCGGACCTTCAGGCCATCCCAAATGTTGGCAGTAAACTGTAAGCCAAGTCTCTAAACCTTCTACTGGGAGACTCACTAAAGAACTGGAAATGCTCAAATCAGTTTACCCTCAGCAGATTAAAAGCACATATAGGCACCTCTAGCAGCCGCTTTAATGCGGTCCATGTATGCTGGTACTCATTTACCTACCTCGGAAGGATGGAAAGCTGAGTGAGCTTTAGCGGGAAAGAAGGTCAACCAAATGTTCAACCCTCGACCAGGCCGAGGATTGAACCCAGGACCTTAGGGTTGGGAGGCAGAGATCTTACCACTGCGCCATGCCCTCCACCGTCGTGTAGTGATCAAAATATTCTGTCCTCTGTTCTTCCGAGGGTTTTCTGTACATAATTATAAGCTGCTGTATCGGATTATCTAAGACCCTCAACTGTTGCCTGCATTGAAGCATAGAAGGTGCACTATTTAAATCTGGAATGAGTATTTATTTTGATTTTCTGACTTCACCTTTTCGATTTTTATTAAATTTGCATGCCTATAGGTCTGTTTTACTTGGACATCAAAGCCCCTGAATAGAATGATTTTTGGATGAATGCAACCTTGTTGTTTTGCTTCATAGTTGACAGCGAAAAACAATTAGTTTATTGCCTTCTTGGAAGAAACGTTTAAATTATTCCTTTATACTTGATGTTTTTTACTTAGAAATTAGACCTTCCCGTCATTACATTGAGAAATGTTCATTTTGGTTTTTATTTTAGGGCAAAGGAGAAATGGTTTTAGCCGTTTGGGCAATGAATGAGCTGAGCAATAATACTATGATGGATTGTGTCAGTTGTTTTGAAGGTACAGTACTTAAAAATGCTTCTGATGCTCAAGCATAGTTAATACACATTCAGTATGCATCATACATACGTAGTGTTTTCCAAAATGGAAATTGAATACTACCATTCATTATTTATTTTTTGCGCAACAGGTGCTGGTTTTGTAAAATGCTGTGCAAGTGACGATGACACCTTTGCTGTGGTACTTGATGAAATGGTACGTAAAATTTACTCTATTAGTTTTAAGATTTACCTGGTGAAAATAAATTCAGTAGTTTGAAAAGGTGTCCAATGTAGACATATCTATGCTTAAAAAACCTTGACTAAGGATTTAGAATCGTGACTGTCTTAAGAAAGACCAGTTATGGGGAGTGGATATGATTCAGAGATTACCAAAAGCAAACTAAAACTTGGAATTCAGGGTTCCTGAGAAGGTTACGCTTTCATCTTGGACCTGGTTCTGCAAATAGGCTAAGTGCTTTTGCTCCAGCTGTTTTGATTATCTATCCTAATCAAAAATAGATTTACAGCGGAACCCATCTGGCTGCGGTGCTGTTCTCAATTGTCATAGGTTGGTCATTTTGTGGACGCCATGTGTATGGGTTTGCAGGCTTCTCAAAATGTTGGAGAGGAGAAGGCTAAAGTAATGGAGGAGGTGGCTGAGATATTATAATTTGCGCCAAAGGCGTACCCTAACTAGGGGGGGGGGGTCCGGTGGCATGCTTCCCTGCGAAATTTAGAAAAATAGTTTTACAGAACCTCATTTCCTGCGATCTGAGCAAATAAAACACAATTTTTTTTCGTGAATTTGGGCGATAACAGACGATGCTGCGCCATCGTGCTTCTTTGGAGGCATTGTCGTAGATTGCCTGTTAATAAGTACAACATGATTCATAAATGAAATTAAGCAATGCAATATTCGCAATTCAACTGCGTTGTTTTAAACTTATAATCTTTGCACTGAATGCAACTTGTTGAAGAAGTGCAAACTAACTCGTTTTTTATCTACAGAATGTTTGTTTTTCACTGTTCAATTTTGAAAAAAAGAAAAAAAAATTGTTATTTGTGCTCTTGGAGGCGGCCAGAGCACTCGAGGAGGCGGCTCATTCAGACTCCAGCCAGCCGGTTTTGAGAAGCCTGGGTTTGCAAAAAATAATGTGTGTGATGAGAGAGCTTAATGCCTTGTTCCTTGCTAGTTGAGGTGCCCTTTAACTACAGACTAGACAAACTGAAAATCGAACTGGGGTTAACCAAGTTACAAATATCACAAGCCTAAACACTGAGCCACGCAGTCAGCTATATAAGTTGATTCCATCTGATAGTGACCGAGAGTTTTAGGCTTATCAAGTTTATTAAATGGATATTCCATTTACTTACATCAATTAGAACACCCTGAGTCTTTGGGACATGAAAAGTCTAACTATGGCTAACGTATGGCCTGATATTCAAGTAAAGGACTTTATTCTCCTGCACGTCAATAGTGTACAGACACCAGGAGGTGGCAGGTAAGAAATCAGTCAGCATCCTTTGCAATTTTTTTTATAAGAACATAGTGTGCCTCACGCTTTTTCTATTTTTCTTGTTCTTGTAATTCTTGAGTGTCTTGTTCTTGTCTTATTTGTTCTTGCTCTTGTTGTTCTACTTATTCCTGTTCTTGTTACTCTACTTATCTTTATTGTTCTATTTGTTATTGTTATTGTTCTGCTTGTTCTTGTTTTTGTTTAACATGATTTACTGTCATGGTCCGTTGACGATTTTAGATCTGACAGTGAATACAAGTTGGTTATTCTCACGCAGCCTCAGGAAGAGGTATGGACACTTTTTTGTCTTTTTCCAGTTTTTTGTTAAATTTAATTTTTGAACTTTTAGGGAATTGCCAAGAGCTTTCTTGGCTTGTCCATGGTTCTTATAGTGATAATTGAGCAAAATTCCTTGCAACAAAAACAGGATTAAGTAAAAGTTTCTGCAGTTTCGAAACAAAAGAGAAACCAAAGAACGAAAAGGTATTCTCTATGTTTGATTCATGGGCAGATTAAAATGTAAGTTTCGTGAAAAAAAGAGACTCTTACCAAATTTGTATATAATAATAAAATTCTTAAATTCTTCTAATCACTTAACACAGGCTATTGAAATATTCTGCAAACGTATTCTCGACTTCAGAGTACAAATGTTAAATAAAGCGTAACAAATTTATTAGATAAGCTGAATACCTGATAAACTGCCAAATTCGATAAAATTTAGTAATTAAATGGTTGCCTGTTGTCTGGTAAAGGCGGCGAGCCACCCTGCTGTTCTCTCTTTTTCATATGCAGAAATGTTATCTTCAAGTGTACACTCTACCAGTGATGGAGCTGGTATATTCGCGGAAAGTTTCCAGACACTGCTATCTATCAGTTAGCCCCTCGCATCAGGTATGGTTGGACTTTTAGAGCAAGAGTATTTTGTCCTCCACCATAAGTAATGATAAAAGAAAACGTCCATCTAAATCTAAAGAAATTTGTTTTTCGACAGGACTCGAACCCATGATCTCTGCGATATCTGTGCAGCTTACTTAATACGGAGTTATGAAGCGACGGCCGTTGAAACTCGGTCATCTTTAGTGGGTCCATCAATAATTGCTATGTACTGTCAGGGTTCGAAATTCCCACAAGTGCCGAAAAAAGTTGAATCGCATTTTTTGGCGAACTGCCTTTTCCTGTTTATTTAGAAGCTTATTTTTAAAGCGGTTGACGGCACAAATTTTTGCGTGTAGATCGATGCTTATGAGGGAGGAAAACCGTTACCCCGGAACGGAAGAAAACCCTTGAGTCAGATTGAAAACCCACGTGCGAATCCCAGGAATCGAACTCGGATCCGTAGTTGTGGGAGGGGTGAATTATAACCTAAACTACTAGGCCAACCTAACTCCCCAAGCATGTAAGAACGCTGCAACGATATAATTGAGGTCAAGGCTTCGTATTCTGTTAAAGCCTGTTAGAGTTAAAGTTTTTGAGGCTTTTCTTTTGAAATTACTGCGTTCTTTAACCGCAAAATCAGTCAGGGTTCGTGCGATTCTTAAAGGTCCTTAAACTCTTAAATTTGTGTTTCACGGTCTTGAAAATCCCTGAAAAGTTCTTAAAAAATAGAATTTCAAACTTATTGGACAGCTTAGAACAAAAAAGCAAGGTTTTGTTATTTTAGTAGCTCATACATGTAGCTTTTGTTAACGTAGTACAAAAGTTCTTCTAATTTGAGAAACCACAAATTGGTTTCTCTGGAAAAGCCGCGATCCCAGTTTGTTTTATAACGGCTTTGACAGTGTTATGTTGTCGAGTAATCTAAGAAGAATTTTTAACCAAAACATTTATCAAGTATATATTGTTTATTATTACCTAACTGATCTTTATGGATTTGATAACAGGAAACTATATATTTCATCGAAGGACTCACCGATGGCATAACACCAAGGTTTGTAAAATTGAACTTTAGTGTTTCTTTCGTTTTCTTAAATGTCTGCGAATAAAATGTTTAGTTTTTGAACATTTGATTAAGAGAAAAGAGTGACACGAGGCAGTGTTGAAACGTCGAGCTATTTACCATCTCATATCCAACGCGCGCTCTTGGAATAATTGTTAAATATCGCTCAAAAATAATTTTTGAACAACTTCGTATCGATTCATAATCCATTTTTTTGTTTTATTTTATTTTTTTCGGTTTTTATTAGCAATGGCAAAAGCAAAGATACATCTTCATCGCTCCATGTAAAATTTATTTCAGTGTCATATTTCTTTTCTCCGTCGATTTCTCAAGCTTTTCTCTATTTCGGCGCAATCTTTGAACAACATGGACCTCTGAAAGGGTTGATCTGCGCACGCTCACTTGGTGAAATGGCTGGCAAACAACCGCAGGCTCTGAGAACGATCTCAAATGATACGGTCCCTTGTAAACGAAAATTATTTTCGTCCAGAAACAGGGATGGTTTCATGTAAACAGTATGTACTTGCTTTATACTAAAAAGCTAAATCCTTTTACCAGCCTAGTGGCCCACGATGCTGGCGTTTATCTTCGGTTTCTGTAGTGTTAAGCGGATAAGAGTCATTGACTCCCCCTGGACGGGACACTAATCCATCGCAGGTTAGCTCCTAGCTGATGCTAATACTCATTTACCAACTTCGAAAGGATGGAAAGCTGAGTAAGCTTTGGCGGAAAAGAAGGTCACACAAATCTTCAAATTTCGGTAGAGCCAAGGAGTCGAACCTGGGACCTTGTGGCTGGAAAGCATAGATCTTACCAACTACGCCAACCACGCCGCCTTCGTGTAAACAGTATGTAGTTGAGCACTTTATACTAAACCGGTTAAAAATTTAACCGGTTCCGTGTGAACTTAGCCTTTGATCATTATGCTTATCTACCCAAATTAACTAACTAAAAAGGGAAACTAGAAAAAAAAACCTCTGGCTCTCTTGCAATTGCTTAAATTGCGTATATGACGACGAAGATCATTCACATCGTTGTAGATGAATGACAAACTTAGTTTTCTTCCCAATAATCTAGTATGAAATCGGGAAATATGTTTTGAAAAATTTGATCACATCTTTGTGTCTTTCCAAGCTGAGGGCTATACAACAATTGTGTAAAGTGCATTCGAACAGATGCCTTTTCTTTGAGAATTTCTTCGTTAATTTATTACATTTGTAGTGAGAATGATGCGATAACGGTGTTAAAGATCCGCTGTCTTACAGAAGCTCTTCCAGAGAACAGGTACCGTTAATATTTTTCTCGTCGAGAAAAATGTGATTACCATAACGTTTATAACATATTGTTTACAATTTATCATGTATAAAAGAGTATTTTTCTCGAGTACCGTATATACTATATTCCAGTCACACCCTTTAAGCATTAAGCTTTTACTCTCTCTTTATTATGAAGTGGCTAGTTTGTAGTAAAAGGTTCATAAAAGCACTAAATATTTCGGATAAAGTAAGTCAAACGAACCCTGTTTTTATTGTATTTTTCATTGTTTCTGTCATTATTAGGTTGTACCGACTTTTGAACAAGCACCAGTTCGACACCGCAGTGGAATTCGCAAGACAGTTTCAACTGGATGTAGAGGTATGTTTCATTGACCAACGAAATCTTTTTTGTATGTTTTCCCAACAATAAACTTTGTTTGGAAAACCCTGGGATTTTCACCGACTCATCAACTCCAAAGAGACTCTGGTGAGTTCTGGAAAAGCCCTAGAGTTTTCTTATTACAGCCCTTGAAAATTTCGTAAACTATTTCGAAAACAGCAAATTCACGAAATAATTTCTTTTAAATAAAGATAATTTTTCGATTTTCGAAAAGAGAGTTGAATGAATACTGAGCTGCAGTGCCCGTCATTTCCTTTGGAAAACAAAAAAAGATCCAATGTCTTGTTCCATTAGCTGGTATTATGACATGAAAACTAGCATTTTTAGAGATTTAGAAGCGTTCAGCTTTTAAAATTCTTTGAAAAACTTCAAATAGTTTTTTAATCGTGCTCTTAAGTAATTCAGCCTGAAAAGTTCTAAGAAAATGAAAAAAAAACGTCTTGGAAAACTCTGATAATAATAAAGGGGAAATAAACCTCGTGTAGGGACCCGAGCCTGTTTCTTGGCAATAACATATTGATGAGGCCCAAACAGGTCGAAACAGTTGTCCATGGCTCACCGTTATTTATGGTAGATTTAAGGGGTAATGCCTGCTACCTGCTCGTATTCTAACATAGAAAGTCTTGTTAAAGTCTTTAGAAATGGTTGGACAAGATGACTGAATGTCTTTGTATTTTTTTGTGTCATTAGACTACGAACTGCTTTGCTTTTGGTATCTATACTCTTGAATGCAATAGTAGCCTCATTTTTTTTCTTTTCAGCTGGTGTTCAAAGTAAAAGCTAATTTCGTCCTGGACAGAGTGTCTCCTTGGAACAATAACAACGACATACCAACACAAGCGGAGAGTGAAGAGGAGTTCTTCCCTGTTGCTGAATTAAAAAAATGCTTCGCAAATATTACTGTAGGTTTTCGATATTTGGCTTTTTTTTTCTTTTTTATCTGAATCGAACCAAAGCAGAATTTTTTGTGATCATCGCCGTAATTAGTTTAATGAGCTGTTGTTTCTTCTGTTAGCCATTCATGCATGTAGTATCGATGGCCTTGTCAAAGCCCATAAGCGAAATCTTGCAGAATATCTTACTTGTTACAGAAAGTTCCCCTGAACTATCGCAATTCAATACTTAGGTCAAAATATAAGGCCTTGACTCCAGACTTTAGATATTTCTTGCTCCCAGATTTTACAGACATATTGGTTAATACCCTAGATGATCTACCTGTATCTGCTTTCAATAGTTCAGCTTGCAGTGAGTCGATTCCTGGAGCTTTTCCCTTCTTCGTTTCTGTTATCGCAGAGTGGGTCTTTGCTATTTTTTGAGGTCTAGTTTTGGTCTGTTTAATGAAGGACTTCTTCAAAGTGTTGTATCCACCTTGCAGCTTCCTCCCTTTCAGTTTTTAGTAACTTTTCATGTTTGCCTTTACATCTTGTTGGTGTTGTTGCCACATACAGTGGCTGCTTGGTGATCTTGTAAGCACATTTCTCTCTTCTCTATTGCTTCTTCCGCTTCCCTAGCAAACGACGTCTTTCTAACACTTTATTTCGGTTTTCTCTTTTTGCTCTTCTATTCCTATTGTGTTCGTTTTACTTATTATGACTGATAATTTAACATTTCCTTTGCCTTTCTCCTTGCTTCTAATTTGACCCTTGTTTCAGTTGATTGTGTCTACTCGCCGACTTTTTATTTGTTTTTTATTTGATGATTTACCACTCTTAGGTGGACGGAGAGCCTTAAAAGGTCACGAAGACCCATGCGAGAAGGTCTCCGAGGACCTACGGTTTAACGTTCTTATCCGAGACGACGTGAAGGTCTAACCATTTGCAGATGTTAGAACAAAGGCAGCACCTTCTCCTTAATTATTTTAAGACCCTAAGTG
>JAOEHV020091559.1:0-15678 GCA_025447995.2 Isaurus tuberculatus
TGTTCTTAATTTTTGGCCAATCTGAGCCTCATTGTTCTTATAAAGTTGTTCTTATAAAAAAAAAAGCGTGTATTCAACTAATAACAACTCTAGTAATTTAGACACGAAAACTGTTGATGAAGAATGAACGCATTCCTAACTTGCAGTTGCTCTAGGTTTACAACCTACTTGTTTAATGAAGAGGTAATTGGTATCCAGTGGCAGTGACAATTTACAGAATTTACTGCAGGTCTAAACAATAGAAAGAGTTCTCAATGTTAATGCGGCCGCTTCACTTGCATGAGTTTTGGGAGATTGGAACCAGAACAGCGCCTGGAAGAAATTTTACTTTGTAATTTTCTGTGTCTCAGCAGTTCTGATAATATTTAGTATAGGAATGCTTAGCGGTGTTGTAAAATCAATCTTTGAGCCTGGAGTCAACAGACATTTGTGGATAGCGTTGAATATCGCTTTTCTATGCCTTGTGGTGGTAACGTGTGCTTTGTTTGTGGTGGTCGGATTCAACATTCATCTCGTTCTACTTTTCGCACTCAGTGTTGGCTTACTTTTATCCGTGAACTGGTGAGATATGCATGGCTATTTACTTCTAGTTCTACAATTACTAAAACCTCTGATCATAAGCATGAGCAGCTTGAAAATAGGCGGCATATGAAATCAGAACTTGGAAAATACAATGTATAAAAATCAATATTAGATAGTTTCAGTTTTTTTAAGTATTGCGGGAATCAGAAATAGAGCTTTAATTGCAAAAATGAATTTTAGTTGAAAAAACTCTTCAAATAAAATAAAAGATGGCATATGAGTTTTTTCAGAAGCATTTGGAATTCAGTTGTTGAAATATCCATGTTTAAAATCTATTGAGCTTTTATCATCAATTACAATACCTCGAGTTCGTAAATGAAATTTTGGGTTTTTTCCTTGTAGAATTAAGTGCAAAAATTTTGTAATAACTTATTGAATTATATAATTGTACTGGCTTCTTCCAAGTACCTAAAACTGACAAAATATTTCATATTTTCAAGTTCAGACATGGATACCATAACTAACTAACCTTCTAATACACCTTCAAATTAAACTAACACATCAAAAGTGTTTTGTTTTTTTTCTTCATATATAACAGTAAGTTTTTTAAAAGTTTGATAAAAAAGTGACAACTTACAGTGCTTTCAATAAGCACCGATGTTCGACAAAGAACGTCAGCTACTTCGATCAGAAACGTCGGCTACTTTTTCCCGAAATTGAAGTAATTAAAGAAAGATACTAGCATGATTGTAAAAATAAACAAAAAAAACGTTGTTGGTGATAAGAAATCGTCCTTATTTTTATGCACAATTTGATGCCCAGAACACTGTTCAAATTTTTCTGGGGGAGCATGCCCCCAGACCCCCCTACAAAAAGGTGCCTTATGGCCTCTGGTTAATACCATCGCCTACTCTACTTAAACTGGCTGCCTACTTTAAACTTTATTGAAACCCCTGACTTAAAAATTTTAAAGTCTGATCATGAGTCCTATGCAATACTTGGTACTAATTGAAACATCTAAAATTGGAACAAGTCAATCAGAAACTTACAATGTTTGTCATGACGTTAGACTAACACTCACAACCGTTAGATAAATCAATCTTGGTAATAGCAAGCAAAAATTGAGGAGTAACCAGATAAAGTTGTAATTATGGTTTCATTATAAAACGTTGTTTGATTAAAATACAAACACTGCTGACATCATTATGATAAATATTAGGAAAAGAAACAATATTTATGTGGAATGCATTATTAGCTGCCAGGAAGTTTAATGATCTTTCTAAAAATTCAAGAAATCAATTTAAGAAATCAAAGCAAACCATTGGAATTAAATAATCCCTAATCAACCTTTAACTTAAGAATTATTTTTTGGCCTTAGAATCGTGCTGTAATTTAGTCAATCTGTATATATATATTTTTCTAGCCATGTACAATATTATATTGTAGGAATGAAATGCTTTTTAGATAAGTATGTATATATATTTCTTTGCTTTATCATTGTGTAATTAAATATATGTTTTTACAAGGCAAATATCCCTCAGAAACTAGATGGGAATATGTGTAACATACAAGTTCTTATCATTAGGCCAAACCAAGTTGATTTGTTGGGGCATGGATTTTTTTCAAAATAATTTGGGTCGTCGGTCGGAAAAAAATAAAAATAAAAAATATATATATATATATGTAATTTACATAATAGTTTCTAATTAATTTAAACATTTTCATATTGTGAGACAGAAATCGGCGAGCAGAACAACCAAAAACTGAACTTAAAATTGAATGACCACACTTGCTTTTTTTTTTTTTGCATTTGGGAAAAATGAGGGTCTGGTCGGATCTGTGCCCCAACAAATCAACTTGGTTTGGCCTTATTGTTTGAGTATGTAATAAACATAACCATATATGGTAACATATTCCTCGTGCTCACTTTTGAAAGACATTTTTGACAAATAAAAATGAAAATTTGTATTTTGTATGCCATGTTATTTGTTCGATTTATTACCATGGTTTTTTAAATGTATTTGCCAAAAGAAAATTTTAACTAATATTTTTCATAAATCAATTTTTTTCAAAACAAACCATGTTTTATCTGTCCATACTGTAGGTTTGTTTTTGAGTTGCAAAAAGTCAAGCATGAGGCTGTACAGACCAAGGATAAGTAACATTTGAGATGTTGAGACAGTATTTGCAAGAGATGTGACAAAAAAAAAATCAGGGCTTGGGGCATTACATGCCTATAACTATTTAGCTACAACCAAACAAATCAATTATAGAAGCTTGTTTTAACCTGAATGTATTTATTAATGGCACAAGCAGAACCCAGTATGGAAATAATTAAATTACTAACAGAAATGATTTTTCAGTATGGAATATATGATGTGATTAGCAAGATTTTCATACCAGGAGATACATACTTGTTGTAGAACTTGCTTATAAACCATAATCACAAAAGACAAAGTTGTTTGCCAGCCTAGGAAAAATTAAGTAACTTGAAACTTATGTAAAAAATTGACATCTTTAATTTAAATATGTTGTAATAAATACATCAGTGATGGAAACTAGAGATGTTTATTTTAAACTAGATATGCAATTAATGCCTTAGTGTCTTATATGTTGTAATAAATACATCAGTGATGGAAAGATGTTTATTTTAAACTAGATATGCAATTAATGCCTTAGTGTCTTTAATTTGAGCTTATAACAGGGTTCATTAGGCTTATTCAGAGCAAATACTGTAGTAATATATTGCTAATGTGCCAAGAAAGAAAATAAGAATAAAAAGGTTTAACAACTAATTAAAAAATTAATTAAAACAGAAAGATTCAAAACAAGCAATGAAATAATATTTTGAGCTTTGCCGTTACAGTGTTATTAGTTTAAAAATGATTGCAAGAAAAAAGAAAAGAAGAAGATTAGTATAAATTTTTACCTAATCCGATAAGATACATAAGTTTTAAAAAATATGGGATATAAACTTTACTTTTTTTTAGTTATGGAAAACGCTTTTAAAGTCTACTTTTGTCAACACAGGAGAAAAGCGATATTTTTTCGTAACCTTCTTTTGGTTTTTCTTGCTCGTGATTTTAGGCTAATAAGACATTGCGCCAGATTCAAAAACAATGTGCTTCGTTAGCGGTTTTTTGTGCTTCGCTTTGAAAAAGATTAATTACTGAATGGGAAAAAAGGTTTATTTAGTAGTGTTGGCGGTTAGGCGTAATTCTTTTTCATGACATGACTTAATCTTTCGTATCTTCTTTAGTTATTCCTTATTTTCAGGACATACAATCGTAAACGAAGGAATTTTTTTTTACTTACATTTCAATTATGTTCACAATTCTTCTAAATCACTTTAGAACGTTTTAAAGCAGTTATTTTGATTGGTTAATTAACCACAGCTTAGAAGAGAACAAAATTTTCAACGTTTTTAACAAAAAAAAAAAAACATTTCCTTTAAATCTCGATTGCGTTGTTTTTAGCGCTTCCATTCATTTTTTTTTAAACTTGCGATAAGCTTTTATAATTTACAATTATGCTGAACTGTACGCCTACAAAAATAGCCTTTTCTCTGATTGGCTGATTTAGCGTCCATTTTGCGTAATAATTCTCGATAGCTGATGCGCCATTAAAACTTCACGAGTCCTTTTATGACATTTCAAAGCTTTATCACAACGAAAACAATCTTATCTTTTCTTTCTATCTAAACTGCATTTCGTGTGAATAGAATTAAACTTGTTATTAGATACTTTAATATTTTCCTTACTTTTCTTATTCAAACCACTTAAGCACGTAAAATTTAGGTTCATAGCTTGCAATGTTCACGAACTCGGCTCTAGTTAAATGACAAAAACGAACGTTCTGTAAAAGGATTGGCCTTCGAAAATCGTTTTATGTGACAATTCGGTAATTTCTTTTCTATATTTGAATCTCGCCTTTGTTATTCTTCCGTTGTTTTTTCCTAGCTATAGTGCCGACATCATTAAACACAAAGGACTTTAGCTTCTTTCAAACAAATGATTCGTGTTATCTGAGCTTGTGATAACGATTTGGCCATGCGCTCAAAGTGAATCGATTTAAGGGGTTAATTATAAAGAAAGTGCAGAACGACAAAACCTTAGAAACATAGGAACATTACTGGCATGCACAACATCAAACCCAAGAAAGATGCGATATTCAAAAATCATGATAAGTGGATTGTGTTTCTGATTTAGTAAGCAGAAAAATCGAATTGAACAGTTTCATTGATATGGTGAACTGAGGTCGGATTTTAACTAGAATGAATATTTGTTACAACCAAACTCAACATTCAGTAGTTTCAACTTGACCCTTGAAACGAAGCACAGCTGTGAAAGTTTTAATACTCGACGATCCTTTTGTGTTCGATTATTTCATTAATCACCTAAAGTTTCGATTGATCGATAGTTTTGACTACTTACAAAAAACGCAGGACACATTTTGTCATTTAACATCCTGAAAGTATTTCAAGGACTTCGAGAGACGAAAGAACAATTATATTGTGACAAAATGAGCAGAAATGATTTCAGAAACTAATTCTTAAAATGAATAACAGTTCGGCGCATCAACTAAAACAGAAGTTATTGGATCAATATTTGAAGGTCGAGTTTATATCTGCCATTTTTCTCACAGTTCTGTCGCCTCTGACTGTTGCCGCGAACACTTTGCTCCTGGCTACCGTGTGGAGAAATCCCCTCGGTTGCTTTCGGACACCAACGATTTACTTTACAATCGGCCTGGCACTTGCAGATCTCCTGTGTGGATTGACTGTTGAACCATTTTTCGCTTTGTTTTACTATTCCAAGTACTTCAAAGTACAGGATCCGCGACTCCTTGCAACTATCAAGATTTTGTTTAAAGTCGGTGGTGGGATATCCACAGTAACAGTCAGTACTTCGTATCTCCTAGTACTGGGTTTGTCTTCCTGTCAGCTCATCGCCGTTCGCTATCCTCATCGCTACAAACGAATTGTCACTAAACCGAGAGTGTGTGCGTACGTTATCGGTAGCTGGGTGTACTTCTTCCTTTTCAGAGTTCTCCAGTTAACAGGTATAGATTTGAAGACCCTGTTAAAAGTAGATGTTGTTCTGCATTCCACACTAATATCTGTGGTTTTGCTAACTGTTCACATGTTAATGTATCAGTCATTGAAGAAACAAGCTTTGAAGCGCACTGCTGCAGCTATGAGAGAAAAAAGCGGTTTTCAGTTGTCCATAGAAATGAGCCCGAATGTCCGACACTTGAAATGGAAGTTCCCGAGATGTAATAGAAATGGCGGAACAGGAGATTTAAGCCGCAAACTTTATTTTGAGAAGCAAATAACAGTTCTTGCTGTTCATTTGGCAAGTATTTTGTTAGTCTCTGCGTGCTGTCATATAACTGTACTAAACATTTTGCTCTACAAAAAAGCACAAAGTTTCCAAGAAGAAGTGTACATCAACATTGCGGTTCGAGCCAGCGATTTGATGTTGTTTCTCAAGGTAGCAGTTGATGCTTTTGTGTACGCGTGGAGATTACCTACTTACAGGAAGGCATTTCTCTTGACACTCTTCCCCGGGTTTAAAGATACACGAATAGTGGTTTGAGTAACTCACATTTCAAAATTATGTATTATTGATCTGTAATTCTTACAGTGTTTTCTTTAAAAAAAATGGTATTACATCCAAAATGTCAGCTCTGTATTAAAAATTTTTTAAACTTTATTTATATATATCAGTTTATAGAAATTATATTAACTTTATCTACTTTTAAGTTGTGTATTTTTATATCTATGATTTTTTTTTTGCTCTTTTCTGTTTTTATATTTATCATGTATTATCGCTTTTAATTTCTGCTTATTTTTACCATTTATTTTCCCTTTTTTTACTGTCTTATAGATAAATCTTTAGCGTTTTACTTATCAAAATAATTTCATGCTCTGGTTTAAATGCGTAAATTAGAGTAAAGTTTGAATAGTGTAAAAGTTGCAATGTCATATGCCCCCCGATAAACATTTTTCAAAAGCAAAAACTTAAAACCAAATTAAAATTATAAGAAATGTCTTAATCAGAGTTTCGCGGGGGCGACAAAAAACCGAAATGTCAGGGTCACTATGAAGTGTGTTTGTGATTGGTTAATCGAAGCTCCGTAGAGAATCGCGCTGATTGATTTGTGTTTATAACGTGAAAAATTGTTTAAAAAGCAAAGATTGACTCTGATAAAACGAGAACTAAACAGGTACAAAAGTATTAAATTACTAAAACTTTAATTTTTTCCAAGAATGAAAATTACGCAAATCAAAAACTCGGGTTTTAAAAATAGTTGAATTTTGATCAGCCGATTTTGCCAGGTGGATTCTATATTGACAATACTATTTGGAAAACACGATCCTTTTTTACATTAATGCATACATTGGACTCTACGGACGTGCTTAAGTCATCAAAAAGATTTACATCTTAAACACACTCTTTAACGTAAGCCAGAACTTTATTTTTGGGATTGACCAATTGTTCTAAAATTATTTTGCATTGAGTATTTTGAGCTCAAATGTTCTTCAACAAAATTTAAAGTTAAAATGATCGGGTGTATAATTGTCAAATACGAAAATTTCCATTTTTGCTTCATCCGTGAATCTGAAAATTGACCGTGTGCAAACTCATATTTCTTTTTCGCCATTTCTGAAACTTTGACCATTTTTCAGATTCACTGCCATGTAAAAAAAATTTTATTTAAAAAAGTATATTATACAGTACAGCCTTTATCAACAATTTTAAGAGGGTTATATAACTGTAAAGTAAGTTAAAAGGCGATATAAATGTAGATTGATTTAACGAAAGCAAAATACTCTTAAAGTCGAGTCTTTCGTTCAAATGTTATAATTTTAATCCATTTGGTACAAAAATATTCGCCCAAATACGACCGCAGGGCTGTTACACGCGCCAATGATGCGTGCTTTTATGATTTATTTACAAACGTCGTGAGCTTTTTTTGTTGTTTCTTTGTTAAGAATGTTTTTTACCAAATAATTTCTTAAGAACAATTTTAAGACAAATGAATGTGGGCATGCCTGCCACAATACACGTGGTACGAGTTACGTTACCATTTGTATTTTCAAATGGTTTTGACCATCCTTTCTTATAATAGGTTGTATATCCGATGTAGTTTCGATGAATACGCTATAAGCGTTTTAGCGTGGGAGGAAGGACTCAACACATCGAACTGTATCCGGCTTGAAACTACACTCGTGTGGACAGTCCTTTAGAATCATCGACGCAAAATGTAATGTCGTGCTGACGTTAAAGATGTAAAAATATAACAAAAAATTAACCGTTATTCATTTATCAAAAAAAAGAAAGGAAAAACTGAAAACGGTGTCCCAAATGATACTAGGGGCGAAGAAGCTAAGTTAAGTGGGCCAGTCTTTTAAACGTCTGGGCGGGATTATCCGAACATTTTTACACGTTTTGATTTCACTTTCTTTAGGATAAGATCAAGAAATGATATTTATGAATTTATTTTGTCCATGGTTACAATAAAAACAAGAAAAAAAATGACTTTACGTCTGCTTGTAAGTTTAATTTTTTTAAAAGTCCTCTTATTTCCACATGCATGCACGCAGAGTGGAACGGGATACTAAAACCTTTAAAATCGCTAGCTTCATCCCTGCAGTTTCTTTGTTACTTTTCGTTTTCCAATTAGCCGTGTTTTATTATTTTTTTTGTTTTCAAACTGCTTATTGAAAACCAAATTATGAACAATATGAAGCTGAAATCGCAAAAAAAACCACTAATTTAGATGCATGTTTGAAGTCATCTTGGTTTCAAAAAAACAAAGCAAGCTTGCGAGATCTAAAAAGAGGAAAAAACAATTTCTAATATTTGTGAACTTGCATAAACTTAGCCAGAATAAATTTAAATTGGCAAAGTTTTAGTTTTAAATAAAAGTGTTTTTGTTTGCTATCAAAATCAAAATGTAATTATTTGTAAACCGTAATTTTATAAAAGCGTATTATTTCAGTTTACTTAAATTCATATTTGATTTGACAAATGAAGGAAAAACATGACCAGATACCAGAGAAAACCAAAACATTTATTGATAGTTAAAAAAAACAACAACAAAAACAACCTATTTCAAGAGTAAGTTAGAAGACCAATAAAACTTATTTTTACATCACACAGTGCTTCGTGCTTTGTGTCACGTTTTTTGTTTGTGATATTATCAATTAGTCTAACCATTTCCTTGCACTACATTGCTTAAATATTTTTAGTATTCAGGAAAAATCAGTACAGAAGTATAATCAGTTTTAATATCTGTTGATATAAATATAAACAGCAGGAAGGAGAGGAAATGATACGCTCTGCGAAAAACCTTGCTTCAGAGTTTGTCAGTAAAGTGCTCTCTGCTTTCACATATCATGTGGAACCAAAACAAAGAACGCAATTCCGTACGAAAAACCCAAAAACGTGATCATTAAACATACTTGTCTTGAAGGTGGTTTCAGTAAGTGTTCTTTGTTTCAACAGTTTCAGAATTTCACAGTTCTTGGACACACTCTTTATTATAATACTCATTTGTTTTCCTTCCCAGGTTGAATATTCTTTTTATTTGTGGTGATTTCAGGCTGAAAATATTTATGTCTATATATTCTTAGAATACAAAGGAGGCTTTGTAAATAAAACATCACTCTGCTCTACATGTCCTATCATTACTTATTTTTATAAGTTACTGAAGTTGTATAATTTGTTAGCAAAAATATAAATGATTATTTGTTATAGAAGTTATATAGTCTTTTAAATATTTGATTTGTATAGCATGTTATGTATATTGTGGGTAACAACTTGTAAACCGAGTTCTATACCTTTGCAAATAAAACTATAATATATAAATTTGGGGTTAGATAAATTTGGGGGCTCGAACGCAGCCAACAAAGCATGATTTTACCTACCCAACTTTCATTTTAGTAGCTCTATTGATGTGTTTGGTTGTTTTTTTTTTTTGGCTAATTTTGGTATTTAAAAAAAGGAAAACTTTAAATATTTTTATACGGTCAATGTATTATCATATTTTCAACGGACAAAATTGTATTCTTTTCAGAAACTTGACCTTCGGTTTTTTCTTAAAATTTTGTTTTCAAAATTTAAAATATCTTTCAGTTTCATCCTCGAAGTTTTTATGCAATTATTTGCCATCACAAAGGTTATGCTACAAATCCACCGTTTTCACGGGAAAACTATCAGACTTCTAAAACGAGTAGAAAGTCCTTCAAATTAAATTTTGTCTTCTTGTTAGAAACTCAGTTTTTTAGCCTTAGGTGTTTGATTTCCACTGAACTGAAACAAACCAAAGTCAATAAAAAAGAAAACAAAACAGGAAGCTAGTATAAATTCAGTATATATGAAGTAGAAGCTTATTTCGAGACGAAATCTTGCTTACTCTCAGTGGCTCACAATATACTCTTATCTTTGATAAAATTAACGTTGGAATTAAAAAAACAAATAGAAACTTCAAACTATTTTGACTTTGAATTTCCGGTGCAGGAAACTTAAATTGACGAATACTTTTGGTTAAAGTACGTCAACAAGTAGAAAGAAACACGTAATTGAAACAACTCAGTTTAGTTGACATGTTTGGAATATCATCGTAAAATAGTGCAGGGAGCTGCAACTGGCTCATCTGACGGAGGTATAACACTCAAAAAGTCAGCTCCTTATACTAATCACAGCGGTAATCAATAAAAAATTTCAACCTTGAGTTGTCAAAATTACGCTTACCCATGCATATTGTGGGTTTACAAGGCTTTGATACTAACATACATAGAATATCAAACTTATAAGAGCAATGATCAAGATTTGAAGCGATTTAAAAATTCTAAATATACGTGTTTATAGTCATGTGTGATAAGCATATATTTTTAAAACTTGTTCTCAAACGTTTGCTGTAAGTTTGAGATGATTTCCTAGCTACGGCTTGAGTAACATTTTAAAATCAATTTTTAAGAAGACTTGGACTTGGATACTTCAACATCAAATTCACTTCGTCAATGTATTTTTGGTGTGAAATATGAAAAACCAATTTGCAATCAAGTTATACTTCTAAACATTTGAAAGACTGGAATCAAAAGAAAAATGATTCAAAACGAGTAAAACTTATACCGAAGGAGGATTTCAAACATTATTAATTAAGTTATTACCTTTATATATAAAAATGCTGAAACATAAATTGAAATTGTAAAAAGCCAAGCAACTGTTTCGGTATTATTTCTAAAGGTCTCAGGGCGTAGATACCGAATTTGTGCTAGTAATAAGAAATTTCAGCTACTAAAACTTGATACTTATAAGGTCACATTGTAAGTGAGCCTGAATGTTAGAACGGGTTACAAAGAGAATAGTAAAAAACGGTTTGACTTTTCAAGTTAACTTCTACGTTTACTACGTGAATTCACCTACCTCTTTGCTCTAAGTAAAGCGAAAGTTTAATCAATCTTAACTTCTTCTAATTATTAGAAAAGATATTTTCATACTCTGAAAAGCGACTTGCCGTCTCTGATCTACTGATATCTTTCAATACATTTTCAAAAATTAGTAAAACGTCTTCTTTTTTTTTTGAAGTTTTCATCGTAAAGTGTATAGCACGTTTAACTGATCTTTTTACAAATTTATACGCTCGAATCACCTTACTTATCAACAACTCGATAGATTTTTTTTTTGTAAATAAACAAACATGCCATTGTTTTTTTATATTGTGTGAAGTAAATATAAATTTTAACATAAAAATTTTATTTACTACTTTTTAAAAAGACTTAAAATTAAAATTAAAATTTAACTACAAATATGCAATAATATACTGAAATGCTGAAAAGGAAATCTGAAGTACCAATAAACGGGTGTAAAGAAGCATGCAGAATAAACCAGTTTGACTTAAGTGCATTTTCTGTGGGCCGCCTTCAACGACCTACAACAATCTGCAACTTTAACTTAGGACCAATATAAGGCGCTTAGTTCATTCACGTGATAGAAAGTCAATTTAGATCTAGACACGAACAAATGTTGCTTTGTGTCACACGCAATTAGGTATTTTATGCTTTGAAACTTTGAGAATTTTTCTTCAAGTACAAATCATGGTGTCCTTTCACTTCAAGAAAACAATGATTTTGTGCATACTAACTTCTTTATTGCTGATTGGGTTTATAAGTGCTTGTAATAATGATTCACAATGCACTCTTTTACACGGAAACCGTAAAGCGAAATGCTGTCACGGCGCTTGTAATGTTGAGCTGTGTCCTGATGGCAAATTTCAAGATGGTTGTAAACACGATAATCAATGTGATGGAAGAGACTCTTGTTGCTCTGATGGAAACTGCGGGAAGTTTTGTGTCGAAGAAAGGAATTGGAAGATCGCAATCATCATCTGTGCTACGGTTGGTGGTATCATATTAATCGCAATTGTAGCATTAACTGTGTGCAAGTTGGTTAAAATTTACAGGGCAGCTAAAGAAAAATCATTCGGCAACAACGAAAAGGCGTCGTTGTGTGAAGAAGGGATTTTTATCAACGGCGAAAATTAACAATTCGATTTAAACCTTTTTACAAGTACCAAGAAACGCTAAGTAATGACTTTATCAGTTGTTTTTAAAAACGAGTTTTCCAGTTCTAACAAATACCGGATATTTTCAAGAAAGATATAAATTTGACGAGTTCGTTAGAAAAGATACCAACAGCGTAAAAAACTGGAGAAAATCAACTCATATATTCTCAGTTTAAAATTAAAAATTCTAACATAGCAAAAATAAGCGCTTGGAAATACAGTAGAAAAGCTAGAGAAGATATCTAAAGAACCGATATGCAAGTTTAAAGCCTTTGCAAGAACTTAAGAGAAGTGTGAAAAGGCGTTAGAAAATTTCTGATTGACTTTTAACTACCGAAGAAGATCTACATCTCTTTATAATTTTACAATTGTCCCCTAGGGTGTATATGTATATATAGTTTATGTATATAGTTCATAAATCCAGCACTCAACATAAGAATCCCATCCCAATGGGAACAGATAGAACTATAGAAAATTTACAATAGACATTGTATTTCAACTTCATTTTAGTTGTCTAATTCCAAATATTATGCAAACTCAAACTGTCTCCGGCAAAACTGACGAGGACCCTTTGGGTCGAAATTTTTTTTTCGTTATTTATACTTTTTCCACTCATTTATACCGTTTCCAATATACTTCTTTCAGTCTATTATAACAGCTCCAAACTGAAAAGAATACGAAATTATAAACACTGATTAATCTAAATCTCTAAATAAGAGAAGACGTGATTATATTTTTTCGTATATTAAAACAGATCATAGTTAAAGAGGCACTTTTAAAACAACATTCAAGCAACTTTTAAAAGTTTCTCCAAGGAAATTTACAATTATAATTTACTGTAAACTGTGTTTGGGTGTTAAATTAATTAGGAACGATGTCTGTTAATATTTATTGTTGTTTATCAGCGTTTGTGCTTCCAGCCGAGGGCAAACCTTGTTTAACCAAATAGAAAATCATACCAGAACCGAAACATAACTGTAATGAAACTGAAAGTTGTCGTTTATGTGTTGAAAATACCAGAATTAACGTTTGAAAACCGTAATAATTTTGTGAGGCGTATTGGTCAATAATAATAATTGTGCTGTGGTCAGAAGATACGACGTTGAAGAACAACGAGAAGCATATTTAGGTCATATTTTAACTCCTCGATCGTGGGAGCTTCAAACACGCTCCTTTCTATTAAGCCCCCACCCCTACCCGGCCTTCTCTATCAAAAGCACAAAGAGGTTCTTGCAACAGAAAGTATGCTGTGTCAAAAATGTATTTCGTTTCTATTCTCAACATTCCTTACCTCGAACTTAATGAGTTTTTTTTGTCTTTCAAACATATTCTTTTTTTTTTTCCCCCCTTCTCCCGTCTCGAAGGCTTGATATAATAAGCCCCCTGTTGATGTCATTGTCTGAACAAATAACAAAGCGAAACCTGGAAGGCAACTAATGTTGAAAACAAGCCAACTGAGAAAAACACATTCCATTCAAAAATAGTTATTTCACTTTTATGATTTTATGACTATATCTATAACACACGCTTTTTAACACGTGATGCCATAAATCTTACAACTCAAACAGTTCCTTTGTGATTTTGTGAAAAACATCGAATCACTAATTTTGGTTGACATTTGTGCGTATTGAAAAATAGGCTTAGAACGTTGGATCACTTAAAAAATTGTGATCAGTCGAAATTAAAATAAATAAAATATTCGTATCAAGAAGAGACTGGCCAATACCAGACTTCGTCAGGTGGAGACAGGTGAAGACTGATGAAGACTGGTATTGGCCAGTCAAAATTAAATATTGTGAACTTTTGTTGCATCCATATTGTTTGATCAGTCTTTGCTGAAGTCTCTTCTTGACACGAATATTTTATTTGGCCGTATATCTCTTTGTACCACGTGATAAGGTTTATCCAAGAATATTTAAAACTGGTGGGCTAGAAGTAGCTATCAATACTTAAAATTCATAAGTTTTGTTATTCCTTGCATGAGAAAATTGCTTTCTATGAAAATATAGTTTATCAGTAGTGTCAACGGTTCTTCGAAGAAAGCCGGCCACATTCCTTACTAACGTCCGAATTTTCAGTGACTATATATAACATAATAAAACTAATACTGATATTTAGATCTACATACCTTACACATTCTAAGTTTCTGGAACACTGAGACGGCTTTCGTTTACAACTTAGATAGGACAAATTTATGTTTATAACTGCACGAAATAAATCTTCTCCGTCTTGTTTCTTGCAGCTCTCAATTTCAAACTTGAATTTGATTAAAATGGCATAAATGAGTCTGTGATGCAGTGGCACATCAACGTGTGATTTTTTTGTCTACAACCAATTAACACCATTGTACAATCAAGACAGAATTTTAAAGCTAATCAGTATTTCCTTTCTACCCATACAATGAATGAATAGAGTACACTGAAAACTATGACATGTTATTGTTTCTCATTTAAATAGAAAGTATGCATAAGGAATGTATGGGGTAGTACGGAAATTTTACCAATTCAATTGAGGTCGATTGTTAAGTTGTTTTTTACGGGGCTTAGGAGATAGTAACACGATTTTGACAACTAATGATTTAGCATTTGCTTGACCTGTTGTGCATCATTTCAACCTCCCGGGACAGTCTTTTGAAAACATGCAAACTAGCGGCGTAGAAAAACATAATTACTAAAATTTAGCGCGGAAAAGAAAAAGCAGAGTTTAATATTTAAAAACTTGGCTCTTTGGTGAAAGTTTTAGTTTATTTAATTAGTAATACTTACTTTTCTTTTACCTTTGTTCTTTTTATATCGCACATTTTACTACCCAACTTTCCCTGTTTTTATTCAAATGTATTTCATTTCCCTATTTAAACCTTAACTTTTTTTTTCAGCATTTTCAGTTAAACGCTTGAACTTAGAATTGATTAAATCAAATCTTATTGACCGTTTGCAGTGCTTCATCCCTCAGAATAATAGTAACACAGTGCTGTGGTCAGCATTATATTTCTTTCCGGCGTGAATATTTATGTACACTGTGTAGGGGAGATTGGGAGAAAGAAGGGATGGGGGGGGGGGAGTATAATACGTAATTTTACCTTCTCAAAAAATCAGAGGAGGGGACATTCAGAATGACAATATTATAAAAATATTAATCTCGACCTAAAAAAATCACGCATTGAACAAACTTGCCGATCCACTTCGATATTTCTTTGAACTAACCTTTTAATTGAAACCAATTCCTATATTTTAAATGTGAGTTCTTCGACTCAGAGTTAAGCTATGGTAATTTTAATTTCTTTCGAATTCAAAAAATGTTCTCAAAATAAAACACCTTTGAGTTGTTGTTGATTTTTTTTTTTTACTTTTCTTTTTTTAGATTAACGTAACAACTACCAGCGTATTATTTGCACTCCTTTCATTGAACTAAGAAAAAAAATAAATGGTCTAGAGAGACTTTGTGCGACTTTAGTAGCAACATCATTGATTTTTAAATTTCAATCCTCATACCAATTGTCAGGTTGTATACTTAACAATTAGACCTCGAGGACGAATGGACTACGAGTAATAGTCCATGAGGCCGTAGGCCGAATGGACTATT
>JAOEHV020091648.1:0-15675 GCA_025447995.2 Isaurus tuberculatus
GAGAGTTTTGCATTGCTTGGAGTTCCGTTGTTAACACTTTCAATCATTAGGGGTAGGAGTTTAGCATCTCATGGAGTATAAGTTAGGCTTTGGATGAGAATTACATTCATTTAGTCCTGTGTTAATGTTTTATTAATCAAGCTAGAGCATGTGCAGTGATCAAATTACAGTACAATCTCAGACCGGCACGAGTCAAAGCTACTTAGGAGCTTCTTGTTGCACGTTGGAATGTAGCAAGCTAACAAACTGTTTACCGCCCTCTCACTAAAATACGCCATGAAAAGCTCACTTTTGAAATTCTTTGGACCACATGAGTGTTGCACCGTAAAGGTTTTACTAAACTCATTACGTTTTATAGTTTGCAAATCTCGAGCAAAGGTAAGACGAAATAATTCGTTGTAAAAATAGAAAAAGGTAAGACCAGAAAGTACATATTTTACCCGACCTTCGAGCCTGTCGTCGCTGCTGAAAAAAATTATCATCTTGCTTTAGAGTGTTACTTGGATCAAAAATTTGAACCCCGACTTTATTACAGAAAGATAGTGTTGGTATATCTAACGGACAAATTGCCAAACCATTTTGTGTTATTGCAATAATCCTTGGCTTCCTTTTCACTCGCCAGCGATTCAGTACATACATCTAACGGATAATGTGTCGAACAAAGATATACTAAATTGTTCACTGACGAATTCGATTCATTTTCTGAAAAAAGTTCCTGATATTACTTTCTATATCGGAGGACATTTCCCATACAATTATTTTAATAGCCAAAGTGTGTTAAGTCATTACGTCACACCACGAAACCGCTGTTCTATTTGCGGGCTCAAGTGATTTACAATCTTGTAATGACAGTTGCAATTTTCGCTACTTTTAGCGTATGCCGCTTTTCTTTTGGAGTATGTTTCTAATCATTTCCCGTTACCTAGCCTAAAAATTTTCGAAAAACAGTGATGATGATTTCTGTCCAAGTGGGACTTTAAAATTTAGTTGTTGAAAATTTAAAAAAAACATTCAATATTCTATATCAATCCAAAAACATTATCACGAGATCAGTACTCACCCTGTTCTGTGAAGGCCTTCATTTCAAAATTCAAAGCATCTGCTTGGTCGGCAAAGCTCACATCAACTAAAGACACATGAACCCTTTGTGCCAGAGATCGCATTGACCCTAGTGCAGGAGAATAAGAGATCGTGGAACTGCAGTTATAACGTAAGTTTTCACCATTCACGTCCATCGTCCTCTCCGAAGCAGATTTAATCTGTCCAGCTCCTGTAGAAAAATTTCAAAATTTTAATTTGTGTAATTAATTGAATAGGCTCGTTCTTGAAGGAGGTCGAGTAATCTAATTTGCAAAAAACCTATCAGTGTAGAATCGATTTCTAAGATGATGGAAGAAAGAGGGTCCTGAAGGGGTAAAATGGGAATTGGGATTGGCCGGTTTTTGCCCTGGGAAAATGGGATTTAAGTCACTGCGACTGGGATTCGGTAAATGGGAATGGGAATAAAATGTTAATAATGAGAATGGGATAAATAGTTTGGAATCATGACCAGTCGAGGCATCACTTATTTCCTGGAGTTAAGAAACGTGCAAAAATTGTCCATGCATCTTGTTACAGTCCACTGTTAGCAATTTTAACCAGATTTCCCCTAAATGGCCAAGATTTGCGGTAAACAATATTTGTGTACAGTGGTGCGTGTAAAGCCAAAAGTCTACAGGGCATACGTATTTTTATTCATTATATTATTTTGATTCAAACACTCTATCCCAGAGTACAACAGAAGTGGTTAACGGTCCTAACAGGTTTCCTGTATCCTCGAAGGCAATGAGCGTGGCTTTCATCTGTGACGATATAGTATATTGTTAGGGTCATTGCGTCAAGATGATCCACTCTAGCGTCGTATCAGTGATTTCCGGTTGTGTTAGTGCAGGCGATTCTGATGGCACTGCGCCTAAACTGTGCCAGCCTCTGGGCATATCCGTAGAGTTTGATCGTAATGTGTATCTTGCTGATTCCGGTTCAGGTTCTATCAAGCTCATTAACAGGCCAATAAAAGGAATGGCCGAATTCCTTCAAAATTTATAGACGCTTATCAGGGCTTTTGACATTCATTCCAGAAAAATATTACTTACAGATCTCGTCATACCATTGACCAAGGAATCGAAATGGTTGAAAATGTGCCGAAATACGTGCAAGCATGCTTACAGAAGGCGTAAGTACTACAATCATTGAAGGAATCATCCACCACTGATGGCCCTGAGGGCACTGTATTCAATAAGTGTTTGAAATCCCTCGAACTCCTGAAAAAGTCTCTCATCTCCATCAAAGCCAATATACGGGAGTTGACATTATTTGACGGGTATACAGAATGAGATTAAATATATAGACAGGCACTCTTAACCCTTTACGTTGAAAATCAGCATGCTTTAACAAATTTTAAGAAAGTCACTTTCACCTTGTACGAATATGCAACGATGTTTTGCACATCAGTAGAAGAAGCAGTGAAAAGGGTTTCTAAGTGAGCAGCAGCGTATTACACACATCCAAATTCCTATTACAATTGCCAACAACACATGCAATTTCCTTACCTCGCATCAAAATTCCAAAGCCAACCTCACAAAAGATAACCATAAACGAGGAAGCTGAAACAAGGGCATAGGCTAAAATTCATGATAAATCCGTCAGACAAAGAAATATTAGACAAGATAACAGAATGAACTTATATGAAATTGAAACAGTCTTGAAACCAGTCAATTTGAATTCACTGATATGCGTAGAAAGAGTTCCAAGCGAAAGTGATGAGCCACCTAATTCAAATGAGGATGCCATTTAACCACCAGAGTTCCCTAACAACGAACAGGTAGACAGCTTTAGTGCGAGTGACAGTGACTCTGAAGAAGAGGTAGACAGCATCTTGGAACAACTGGGACGAGTAAGAACACTTACAAGTCGGATGGCAGATTTCCTGCAGGCAGAAATGGCAGAAATGTGAAGTGGAAGGAACTAATCGCTATAACCTGGCTACTTGCGAGTCTTATAACTGTCTAAAATGATCTTCTCGTCTTCAGAACATCTTTGTAAATCCTCGTGAATTTTTGGGTCTTTGTTCAGTTATATTTAGAAGCCGTAAATTTGCAGATGCGAAGTGAAAAGAGGTGGTTTGTATAGCAGTGGGATATTTTCCGAATTCTACTAATGGGATTTGTACATTGGGAAGCGTGATTTCAAAACAAATGGGCTGGGAAATGAGATTGGTACACCCCCTTCAGGACCCTCAAGAAAAAATATCATTTTGAGAACATTTTGCTTGTTTTAAATCATACGTCAGTAAAATATACTTACCAGTCTGTACAAATAGCTCTTTGTAGTCGGGTATATATATCCGGGTTCCGGACGGATACCTTGGTGTACTCCCGTCCATTTTCACATCAACCACCAGTACCCCCTTTTCATTGACTCCATGACCTACATGTTCGACCAATAGATGCTGCCCTGACCCATAGTTTATTAAGGAGGTGACATTAAACTGCCCTCTTGTCAAGGTGAGGCCATTGACAGATCCAGGTTTTTCCTCGGCTCCGGCCCAGTACAGAGGTGTTGCTAAGGGAACTGCAAACTGGAGCCAGTTTCTGATTGGAGAAGGCATTCCACTGAGAGAACAAGAAACATGACGTACGTCCCGTTTGGTTTTGCTGATGTTGGATAATAGAAGCATTTTGGGTAACATGACTCCATTTAGTGTCCCGTGCACTTGTCCGACCACAAATCGTACCTCCTCTGCAAAGTTCAAACAAATCTTATTTTCACTAAACTCTGTTTCATTATGTTACTATCTCCTGCATGGTCTCGGGCTACTGAACAGCTTGTCCTCGGTGATTTCAGGGACTAAGCCACTCCTATATATTTAACAAGGTGGTTTGCCTCCTACCAGCTTGGATTTTTCCCTTTGGGAAGGGTTTTTAACTTTGATAACTGAAAGCCTCTTTCGAGGAGTTGGTATTATCTTCTGTGGTTTGTGACTGTTTTGCGTTTTAATATAACTAAGAGAAGTCTTTGAAGGGTCTGTAACTTAAAGTGACAACTATGTTTGGCAACAAACCTGCACAAACTTAAGAGATGCTACAATTAAGCCAGTGTTTGAGCAGAAACGACAGGTTTAGGCTCTATCACTTCGATTGAGAACTAGGTTAGCTTCCAACATGCATAAAGTTGGAGGTAACACAGTTTAGGAATCTGTCACTTACATTTACAATTAAGTTAGCTTCTAACCTGCACACTTTTGAATATTACACGTTCGTGTCTCTGTGGAGGGACCAGTGCATGGTTTCCCACCATGCAGTGGAGGTGGATTCGAACAGTTTCTACTGCGATACTGAACTCCACTGTTACAAGATCTTGAACAAGCGGACCATTCCTGCCATTTGGACCAGTACCCGTCCACTGTAAACATGGTAAAAAAGTTGTAAAAGAATGCATTTGTAAGATGAACCGATTTTCGCATTTATCTTTGTTTGGTTATTTTGAGCAACCGTGAAAAGAAATGAAGATTTCAATGATTTCAATCAATGACTCGGCGCTACCGGTGCAGTCCTTTTCTAGCTTGGCAACGAAATCGTATCTGATTAGAGTAGATATGCACAGGGGCCTCATGCACTTATTCAAACATAATTTATGACAATGATTGAACAAAGCTTGACTTTTATATTTTTAAAGTTTTGGTTAAAAATATAGCGATCGAAGACGTTCAAATATGTAAACACTAAAGGAACAACGGTAGAAACATGCACGATAAAACAAAAAATGACACAAAGATGGACATAGGTACAGGCCTGTACGCAGGATGGGGGGGTACGCACGTACTCCCCCCCCCCATCAGCGGCCGTAAAGATCCGCAAAAGTCCACTCGATTATAAAAGTAATGAATAGTTATATATGTTAGATACAATAAGTTCGGCGTTCTAGATTCCGCCATGAGCTCACATTTTCATTAACCCTTGAGATAATGATGAAACATTTTTGCTTACGAAAACAATGTGTCCAGCACGAAGAACTTGTTTCTCTTGCTTTTCCAAGCCTTTTTAAGGAGAGAAAAATGTATCCGAGGGTTGGGGGGGAAGGGTTGGTCCTAAAAAAATTGGTTTGCACCCCCCAGAAAAATCTGCGGACGGGCTTGAGGTACCACCTGTTTTCTTCAAATTATATATTCAACTGACACATACAAAATGAATACAAAATGATTAGAGATGTGAAGTTGCATACAAAATCAGTCAACTCTCTTTTCATCGGACGCCGCATGGCTTGGAGATGATTTGCAAGGATTAAGAACTTTGGAATTTTTGCCCTAGATAGCGGTTACTATACCCTAATAACTCATTTGTACAAATCCTTTCATTTTTTAAACAAGAAAGTTTCTTTTGTGTAAATTGCGGTATTAGTGGACATTCCTATTAGAACAATGACGTCGTACACTTGCAAAACTGTTCAGTAAAAGTACGAGTATAGACATCCAAATGTTCTGTAATCTGGCAATTATGTGAAAGTGCTACAAAATCGTCAGGAACGATTGTAATTGCCGACAATGAAATATTTTTATCTTCTATCGAAAAGTTAACAACGAAACTTTAGACTAGAGAAAGGGTTTGAATATTTTTTAAGTTATACACCATGAAAGAATGATTAGTACTGACGTTTCGAAATGTAGTCCTTCGTCGGAGTGAGGTGTCACTTCACTCCGACGAAGGACTACAGTCCGAAACGTCAGTACTAATCATTCTTTCAGGGTATAAAACTTAAAAAATTTTCAAACTATAGAAACACCGACGCAGCATCCATTTTTATCAAACTAGAGAAAGAAACGATATTGACCGCTTGACTGTGATACCTGAGACAAAAATCACAGATTACGATTATTCTCACCTTGAACGAACAGCGCAGCCTGTACAACGTGTTCGCCAAGTTTGTTACTGGCGCGACATTGATACAGCCCTTCGTCTTTTTCTTGTACGTTTGTGATCATAAGACTGTCATTAGCGAGAATGGTTAAACGAGAAGTAAAGTTCGAACTGAGATCTTCGCCATTCTTCCTCCATGTTATAATTGGGCGAGGCATACCTGTTGCTTGACAATCCCACAATAGAGTTTGATTCTTTACAACTAGAGCGTCATTCGGAGCAACAATGAAAACTGTAAAAAAGAGTAAAGCAGTTGTATAATATTACTACTAAATTAAAGATGAAAAGTTACAAAAACATTAAGAGGGGGAGTGGAGTCGGAGGTTGCTTATTCCACGCTAATTGGAACGCAAAACTCTTTACATTTTTTTAAGCAACGATATTTAAAGTCTGAAAAAACTGCACCACATAATACTTCCGAACAGGCTCAAATAAACATTGGGTAGAACACCAGGAACTAGAAAATTAGACCTACAAACACTGGACAGGTGAAATGTTTAAATATAGCACTAATGAAGACAAAGAAAAACCGAAGCAGGTTTTCCAAAACAAACAAAAAAGTTTTTTTTAAAAACTTGATTTAAATTCGAATATCCACTTTGTAGTTGTATTAGCAAGCAAGTGTGATGCTTAGTAGACTGGAATTACTTTGGCCAATTTGAGATTTTGATTTACTAAGCCAAATTTAAAAAAAGTATTTATTACATTTCCATTTGTTTATATACTACATTCTTTAATATTTTCAGAATGTTTATTGCTATACTGAATGAGCCTTAAGTTTAACCTGGCTTCAAACCAGAAATCTCAGCCGAGAGATAAAAATCGCACGTCCTGCGCGAGTATTTTCGATGTAAGGTAAAGCCTCTAACATTGAATACAGGATGTTATAAGTATAGGGTATTAACCTTTAACTAAATTTACCTTTATTTAGTGTGTTATTTAGCCTTATCGACATACTGTACAATGGATTGTCGGTATTTAAACATGGAGTCCTGAGGGCGACTAAATTGTTTTTGTTTTTTGTTGGGAATGGGGAATCCTCTCACCGTTTCACCATTGGTTCGAATTAGAGTTTGTTATCTTGCCATTATTTACGTTTAATGTGTTAGTTCTATTGATTTCTATTGAAGCGAACAACCAATTAAAATTGTAGTCTAAAGATCAATTGAGATATAAAGGTCCTAATCTTTATACGTCTGGCAGCTAATCCAATAATGGGACCCAGAATTTAACTTAGAGAAAAAGATCATAAGATTAAAAAAGGTTGCTCAATTACAATCAATTAACTTACTTGGTTTTGCCAGTTGACTGCTGGTGTCGTTGCTCTTTGGTCCCGCTGTCGAAGAAAATTAAGAATATTTAAACATTAAAAAAATTATAAGCGTATTTTTTGACTTCGCTTAAATGTTTTCATTCAACAAAAGTAACAAAAAAAAATATTCTGTGTTTCTTTAGCATGATGTAAACACTAGAGGAAGAAGGCGAACTTTCGCCATTTACGCTGCTTTCGAAAGCGTCTCCATCGTATATAAACTGTTTTGAATTCTCCCAACTTTTTCTGAATTTATACCAAGCATCGCGAGTCTTCTACTTCAAAACAAATTACTTGATTGAAACATTTCACTGAGAATTAAAACATTGGCTCAATTTTAACCTGATTATTGTTTAATCGGAGTCGAACTTTTGGGAAAGGATGAACGAAAAGTATTTGAATGAACAATCCAGAAGTTATTGTGTTGCCTACAACACCTGCAGAATATTGTAGGCCGAGCAAAATACTTTCATAGTTTGATAACCGTAGGCTTTCATACTTAAATCATGATCTGAAAACAGTTGAAAATGTACGTTAAAAGGTAGATAAAAAAACATTCAAACACACTTTTAGATGAAGTTAATATTTTCGACTTAGAGAATTTAATTACTTTTTAGGCAATTGACTATAATATTAAATATATTGCCCTAGCTTTGTAAAATGAAATTAGTATCAACGTGTAAACTATTAAAATTTAAAAACACATTCTTATGGCAAAAAATAAATCAGCATCGAAAAAACAGCCGATGACCTGTCGTAAGGTGTACAGCGGTGTTTAGTTGTCAAAAGATTGTTGAATTGTGTTAACAAACTAAAATCACTAAAATACTATTTTAAATGTTTTAGTAGCACACTAACAGATTTTTTCTAAAACAGTCTAATCGTTTTTGTTTTAAGTTTTGATATGAGAATGATCCTTCACCCTCATCACCTACTAATTGTCTTACTGATAAATACGACTAATATGACCATCTCGTTATCGCCCTGAGTAAAGAAATCTGGAATTCAGTAAAATTTTTGGTTTGAAATCAAGACTCCAATGCCTAGAAATATGAATCCACAAGCTAGAATCCGACGTTCACGGTCTGGGATTGAGAGTTCACGGGCTGGAATCCGGATCCTCGAGCAGGGATCCGAAGTTCACGGGACTGGGATCCTGAATCCACGAGCTGGGTTCCGGAATCCGACATCATTTTGGATGTCTTTACATAGGGAGATCGTTAGGCACTAATTCAGTTGAGGTTTGTGTGAAGTATAATACTGTCATGCTACAGTAGTACATATGTTCCAATTGTTAAACCACCTTGAACTGTGATCGTAGCGAAGGCTGTCACCGATCCTGCAGCATTGGTCGCAACACACTCATATCTGCCCTCGTCTTTTTTGTTCACGTTGATGATCTCCAGCCGCGAGCCATTTTGTCGTAGAAACTGACCATGATGGCGCCATCGGACGTGAGGATTCGGGAGTCCACGCGCGCTGCACTCGAGCACCACGTTTAACCCTTCCGCAACAGTGATGTCAGTGGGTCGAAGGACTATTTCTGGTGCGGCTGCATAAGTAAAGAACAAGTGAAGACTAGAAAAACTGCGATGTAAAAAGACAGACGACACTTTTTTGTTATTCTTATTCGTAACTTCACCTAGTTCTCATTTTAGTGTCTTAACTTTTTACTCAAACTGTTCAATTTCTTCTTTTTATTACTATTACTTACATGAAAATAACATTCCTTGATGAAAACTGGAATTATCTTGCTGTTTAGTAACGTTAAAGTGGTATTTTAAGATGTTTAAATAAAGTAAAAGATTAATACTCATAGGATGTGGTTAGAAACATATAAGGCTTGGAAACCCATCAACAACAGAACATTGGAGGCCATTTTGAGTGGCTATATATATTTTAAAATAACTTCCACATGTGTGCTATCTGTGGTTGATATTTCTAAGATGACCTTAATGTTAGGTCTGAAAACGCCTAAAAAATACAGTAAAGCAGCATTAACATTGACTAGAAAGAAAAGAAATACCTCTGCTTTTCCTTCGGTACTGGGGAGTGATATTAAAAATCCAGAAGCATTTTTCCTTTTCAAGAATAATAGGTATTTTACTTTCTGAAAGTGCAAGGGAGTGATGACCATAAGATATTTAAAAAAGTTATGCTGTTGCTTACTTGGTATCTTGACGTCAATCTGACCCGAGGTCGAGCCAGCGGAACTTACAGCAACGCACTCGTAAATCCCGACATCCTGTGCGGTCGGACTAAAAATTACCAGACTACCATCATCATTTATTCGTATACGGCCATCTTGACTAAGTTTTGTTTGGTTCCTGAACCACTCTATTCTGGGAGGGGGAACCCCCACAGCCGAACAACGCAATACAAGTTTCGACTGCATGTTGATCACAACCTCCGATCGTTCTACTGTAATTTTCGGGGGAACTGAAACAAACAAATAAATATTGTTAATCTTCCCCTAAAAATAAATACATAGTTTCGAGTACTATAGCGTGGAAGGGCCACTCAGAGTTTGGATAGAGAACTCACACTTGGACTAAGGAGATGAAGAAGAAGACGATAAACGGTTGGTACAGCTAAAGCTATATCCTTCAACAAATCTAGGCCCCATCGGAACCAGCGCTTCTCTGCGTCCTTGACTCCTCCTGGACGGGACACTAATTCATCACAGGTTAGCTCCCAAGCCGAAGCTGGAACTCGTTTACCGACCTCGTAAGGATGGAAAGCTGAGTAAGCTTTGGCGGAAAAGAAGGTCATACAAATGTTCAAATTTTGGCAGAGCCGGGAATCGAACCTGGGACCTTGTGGTCGGAAGGCAAAAATCTTACTAACTGCGCCAACCACGCCGCCTACATCGAGCGTCTTCCAATAATTAAAGAATCAAAGAAGCCACAAAAGTTGTACCTTGAATAAACAAAACGATTTCCCAGAAGTCATCGCCGAACGGGTTTGTTGCAATACACTTGTAGAGTCCCGTATCACCAGGAAGAACATGTTTTATTAGCAAACTTCCGGATTCAAGTTGCACAAACTTCTTTTCGTGAGCTGGAATAGCCTTGTCGTTTATTTTCCACGAAACAACTGGTTTAGGCGAGCCTTCTGCAACACAGGGTAACGTAAGGTCTCTCCCAGATACTACGGTCACTGTTTCGCTATCAGATTTCCTTATACGGGGAGGCCCTGGATAAGTAATAAAGCACGATATCAGCATCATGTTCATTATATTTTAACTAGCTGTTTGTGAGTAACTAAATAGTAGATTAGTACAGAGAGTAAAGACCCAGGAATCTATCACTCATTAAATAGTAGAGTAGCCTATTTTCTTCTAAATAACCAAGTGTCGTTACATATAGACTTGGAGCGGACAAGCGTACAATTTTATGAGTTTGAGTTTATTAGAATATGAACAAGTTAGAAAACGGGTGGGATTTCTTATACAAGTTCACAAGAGCGAAAGAACTGCACGAGAACACGCCTCAGGAAAGTTTATTTTTTCCATAAACAGTTATTTGGGACATTTATATTTTTTCATTATTCGTTCCCTTTCATCTGACTATTATTCAACTAATGTCAAACTGCTAACAGTTCTAAATATTAAAAAATCAAGTCATAATATTATTTTAGACAAAGTCACAAATGCAGTAAATTCAAAGGTTAAAATGGAAGTAGTTACCAAGAAACTATTGACGCTTAACACTGAAATGTAAGCAAAATTAGGAAATCGAAGCAATTACTTAAATGTAATGACAGGCTGTCCTTATTATCCAACGACTCAAAGACTCGTATGCGTAGCCTGTTATTATTCTTTGTAGCTGCATGCTAGAGAAAGACAAACACACCTTCGATTTCGGAAAAATTTGTTTATTTTGAGTAGCAGTCTGTTAAAACTTTTCAACCGAAGAACTGCAGAAAGTCCAGGAGTTTGATTTCCGATTGATATTACATTTGTAAGTTTGCATACAAAGTCTCAACAGAGTTCAATAACCTTTTTTTTGCGAAACCAGAAAACAAAGCTAGCAAACAAATTTAATAGCGATCTATATTGCATGGGCGAGGCGTTTTTTTTTTGAAAAACAATTTGTTTCTCCGTCCTTCTGAGCGGTGCTACCTTGGATAAGTTTGTACTGAAGATCTTTGATTGCATGACAAGGGGCCCCTGGTAGATCCCAGGTCTTTGTCGAGTGTTGAACAATTCTGCGGCGTCCTTTCGCCACATCCTTCATAGATAAAGACGTTAAATCGTTGATTGGCTGCAATTGGTTTAGCTTGCAAGGTAAATTAAGAAGATATAGGCTTACTTCCTGAAAATAAACTGTCTAAATTCTCACTACGTATCCATGGAAAACTTTTGTCCTCACCCAGATCAACTAAAATGAGGGTCGCACTTGCTTCCTCTCGCCCCAGTAAATTTTCAGCACTACAACGGTAATTCCCGGCGTCTACAATCTTTATACCAACAAACTGCAAATCCCCCGATCGGAGTACAAACACCCGGGAGGAATTCTGTACAATTGTCCCAACTTCATTAGTCCATGTAACTGTTGGTGAAGGTGTCCCAGACGTTCTGCAGTAAAGCGTCACATTCTCACCAAGTCTCACTGTTTGGTCGAGTGGTCGAAGTGTAAGGTTCGGGCGGCCTGTACAGAAACACAAAAACTTTCTAACATTACAATTTTACACCACTGACATTTTTCCAAGAATTGATTACATTTACACTTCACTCCGGCGAAGTACTACAGTCCGGAACGTCAGTTTTTCTTATTCTTCCACAGTGTACAACTTAAAAATTTATCAAACTACATTTTGAACCGAAGTGTAAAGTCGCGGACAAACCTAATTTTGCCCGCTGCTGAAACTTACATCTGTAATAGAGAGTTTAAGCAGTTAGGATAACTACACGTTTGAATGCATCAAGCTGGTTACCTAAATGACGTCATCACATTACAGAAACCAGAGCTTAGTGCCGGCTTTAAGCTCTTAGACGCTCATTAAAGGAATTAAATAAAATGTAACAAAAAAACGTAATGTTTTATATCCGGGTCATTTCTATTTTTCTCTTTAGTTTCCCCTGCTTACTTGGTATCTTGACGTCAATCTGACTCGAGGTTGAGCCAGCGGAACTTACAGCAACGCACTTGTAAATCCCGACATCCTGTGCGGTTGGATTGATAATCATCAGACTCCCATCGTCACTTATTTGCACTCGGCCACCTTGATAAAGTTTCTTCTGGTTCTTGAACCACTCTATCCTGGGAGGGGGAACCCCCACAGCCAAACAACGCAATACAACTCTGGACTGCGAGTTGATCACAACTTCAGATTGTTCTACTGTTATTTTTGGGGGAACTTGGAAGGAAACAAAAACACATTCGCGTTACTATGAATTTTTCTTTAATCGCTTTATTTTTTTTAAGCGGCATTGACGGAACCGCAAAAATTTACCTTCTCCCAACAGCTGCAGTTTAATAGATCAGTTCGTAAAAATGCTGCACTAATATCGCAGAAGTTACGAGCTCGCAGTACTTTTCTCATTTGTTTCAACTACCAACACTGATTACCACTAAGATAACTTCGTGAAGACGATTTTGTTTCTTTGTATTAACGTTATGTTAAATTTTTTACATTCGTCGAGTTTTGCAGCAGTTAAAGATAAATTGTAAACCCGCATAAACCTCTTCAGGTATGAACTTTTTGCGGATTCCGATGAGTTTCACAAACTAAATTAATCACGTAATGGCAAAAAAAATTAACTCTTTTGGTTCAAAATTAAACTTGTTTTTCATTTTAATTTACTGTCACAATCAAGATGAAGATGGGTAGTTTATTTTGCCCTCAATTAAAGAAAAAAGCCCTCCCTCGTATGCCAATCAGCACCGAGTAATTTTGCCCTCTACAGTATAAATACGTATTTTTATGAAGTACAAAAAAAGTAGACATAACGGGCCATTTGATTATCTAGGCAGCGTTATTTTTGTCTAGGGACATTGTGTGCTTTTTATAAGCAATTTAAAACAAAAAACGTTTTTTCCGAAGGAGAACTGGAGGACAAATAAAAACCTAAACATTCACGTGTGTTTGTAAAACTAAATATACCACGCGGTCTTGTTTTCAATTTTAGTATAATAATTAATTCAACATCAAACGGCTCGGGTCAAACCTATTCCACAGTGACGAACCCCACGTCTGACTTCATATCTATCTACCAGTATCCTTAATTGAACTTACTTTGTACTCTCACAGTCACAGTGACGGAGTCTGAGCCCACTGTATTACTAGCTACACAAGTATAAAAGCCTGTATCGTCCTGATCTGCGGCGTTTATGACAAGTAAACCAGTGCTACTGATTGCAATTTTGCGTGAAGACTGCAACAGGTTCTTTTCCTTGTACCACTGAATAACAGCCGGGGGTCGTCCATTAGCCATACATTGTAGCGTGATTGTTTCATCGGCTTTTGCTACAACCAGATCCTGATCAACGAACACTGCAGGTGGGACTAAAAAGACAAATATACAAAAATGTGTGTTTTAAGCGTGTTTTACTTGTCAGTCTAACTGAATGATGGGTAAAACGTTTATGAACTATTTTCGGTCAACACTAGCACGTTATAGATACCCACTGTAAATGACGATTTATCTAAAAGATAAATATACTTATCATATTGGTTTGCCAATAAATCTTTTGTTTGATTTTCGTAAAGATTGAAATTAAATCGTTGCTCTATACTCCTAAACTCCCTCACTCTTTTGTCGGGGAACTTAAATGAGCCCACACTCAGGTCGATAAGAGCATGGAATCAGATTTTATATATAGATTTCTTTATGGAAAATGATGAAGTTCGATATTTACAATTTATAGTGAAAACAGACGTCTAAGGTTTGAAGTTTCAAAGTCTTTGCCGTCTTTTTGCGTAACACTATGGATAAACTCGCAGAGATATTCGTTCAATTCTATGGCTTCGATGTCTTCAGGATTTCCTTGCTCGTGTTTTTCTCTCAGAAACTCAATAAGCAGCTTCACATCTCTCGTCGTCTTAGCTCTTGTATTTTTGTTTTGTTGCTCAATAATATAGTCGTCAATTGACTTTTCTAAATGCTCAAATCTCGTGGATCCTTAAGCCATTGTTAAAAGGACAAGTATTTTTCTACTTTTGGTACTAAAGTTCTGGCGCTATGGAGGTTTGCACACAAGGAACTTGAACAAGTTGAATGAAATTGGTGGTATGTTTTTACAAATCTCTCCTGATTGGATGAAACGCTTTACGCATGAGAAAGTCATTTCGTTGCTGTGAATTTTTAAGCGGGTTTTCTTATGAAGAAAACTGTGAGTAAATCTCAGTATGTATATAATAAATGACAGTATTTTGGTCTATCCGTATTCTGAAGAGGCATTTGCACTTTAAAAAAAATGTATTCCCTAGCAGTTCAGTCACGTGCTGCCGTTGATTAAAAACCGACTAAAAACAATCATTTAATCTAACCACGGACTCAGTAAATCTAAAAAAAGCTGAAAAAGCTGAAAAAGATTTTAAAGAATCTACACTCAAAGCTTAGATAAGGTTTATGAAATTTGTGAATTCAACGAAACCTATCTATCAGGTTTACTGAACCATAAATATCAAAGCAAATGAGTGAGTATCGATGTTATAACCTTTTTATGTTATAACAAACTGTCTCACCAGTAAACTTTAGGTGAACTGAACTTCGAGTTTGACCAGCTGCATTCCACGCGACGCACTCATAAAGCCCCTGGTCAGTAGGATGAGCCCTTCTTATTATCAGTGTGTTGTCAGTCAATACGTTCACCCGTTTGCTCCTGATCAATGATACCCCCTCCTTACTCCACAAAACGGAGGGCTTTGGTGATCCGCGTACTCGACAAGGAATAGAAATATCCTGTCCCTGTTGAAACGTTTTCAGCTTTTCGCCAACATCAACTACTGGCGACTCTAAATAAAATTGGTATTTGTTAGATAGATAGATAGATTGGAATTGGAATTGGAACACTTTATTTATTCACGGTAATTTTATCAAATTTACATATGCAATTAAAAATATATATAAATCTGTTCTACCTAAAAGCCGTGAGAATAAAAATATATAATATATATATATATACATTATTTACATCATAAAGGTAATCAATAAAAAATACAGTTGTTAAGTTTGTGTTGTTGATGCAAACTTATAGTTTTTAATATGCCTCTTAAATGAAAGAAGTGATTTTTCATCTTTAAGATTTTCGGGAAGTGAGTTCCATATTGACGCTCCTGTAAATGAAAAACTATTTCTGAAATGAGAGGTTCGATAGATAATAATAATATAATAATAAAACTTTATTTAAACACGGTTATTACATCAAAGATTGAAACATTTCGGCTCAAGCTTTGTTCTACCTG
>JAOEHV020091746.1:0-15671 GCA_025447995.2 Isaurus tuberculatus
CCCCCCCCCCCCCCGGCCCGCCAGTTCCGCCGCCCATGCTCCCTTTAATTTTGCCGGTAATAAAATGTGAAAATAAGGAGTCAAACGTCTTTGAAAGATCAGACGAGAGCACTCCAACTACATTTTTGTTGTCAAGTGAATACTTCCAATCCTCCACTAGCTCTGTGTAGTACTATTAATAATTTAAACGAAGTTCAGTGATATATTTTACTTTCAGCAAAACAAGCTTGACCACAGATCCACTTATTGCTAAGAAATCTTATACTATAGTGGAGAGGCAGATGATGTATATGAAGTCTAGACAAGGTTAATGCAGTTATTTGTTCATAATTAAACTGATTCTTATTGTTGATAGCTATTAACATTCATCGTACAGCTACGGATATACGACGAATTTCATATCGTATCTCAATGGACGACAAAAGATCTCTAAAGAGCTGTAAAAATCTCTTGTTTGTTTACTTTTATTTTTCTCCACGTCTCTTTAGAAAGAAAAAACCTGGAGAAGTAATGGAGGAGGAGTTATGTTAAGGTCGATTAAAACTGGTCTAGGCATTCACCAAACTTTTTCAGTCGGCGAAACTATTAACAGAAAGTAAGAGCACTTTCTTTCATATCACAAATATAACTATTTTCTCTTTGTGTGTTGAACTCGTATAGCCTGATATGTCTGATATATCAATATATCATCTGACACGCACGAACTCTGCCTCAACGCACCTATCAGCTTTCGCATCAGCGCCTGAGTATTTCATCTCGTAATTTGTCAGCTATCGAAGGTCAGTCGCGTTTCCGGCATCGCTTTTTGTTAAGAGTAGCTTACAACAAGCTAAAAACTATGGAAAGAATCGCGAGAAAACAGTATGCAGCTAACTTGGTAGGCAATTGGCTTTAGAATTACAAGATTTATGTTAAATATTTTTGAATATGTCTTGATTTAGCCTGATTTCGCTTGCTCACGTGATTCCAAATACCAAAAACAGTACTTATCGTTTTTAGGAAGCAAACTATAACTTCCTTTAGAATACTTAAACTATTCTTCACTTTTATTTATTCATGGTTTGCATACAGTCCTTCATTATTTTTTTCTTTTCTAAAATTTGAAAATATGACTATTTCCTTATTCTCAGTTCCTTACATTGCATTTCGTTAGTTTAACCTATATTGCTTTTCTTCATTCGTTATTTTTAGCAGCTGCTCATTTGCCTCTGCTGCTGAAGAGGGAGATTTGCTTGATACTGACTTTGGCGATCTTGTGTTGATAAAACTAAGTTTTGTTCTCTTTAGAGAATAAATTTTTTTCCAAAGTCATAGATAAATCAGTAACGCAAGGAACTTGAAGAAATAATGTTATTTTTAGTTGTTGTACGCCCAGGTAACATGGAAAGAAAAATATTACCGTTCGGCTCACTTCAGGTAAATACAGACAAATTAAATGATTATTGATTTTTGTCATTTGAAGTGTTGGTCTTAACTATGCGAACTCTGAAGTAAGCAATTTAAGTGGAAATCACAAGAATTTTACACCTCACACTCGAAGAGTTTAGAAAGTTAATCCATTATTAGGTTTTTTCATTTAAAAAAAAGTTTAAAAACATTTTCAACACTGTCGTATATAATTCGTAAACCTTTGGATTCAAAGAGATGATAACGTTAAACTAAACTGACAATTTTCGGGTTGATAATAGTTTGATACGCTTATTTGTCGTGTTCTTGCAAAGGCGCAAAAAAAAAAAAAAAAAAAAAGAAAAGAAAAAAAAAAACAGCCTTGTGCAAAATTCCTGGATCAAATAGCAGAGAAAATGACTAAACACATTATAAAAATTGATTACCGTTTTTCGACAGAAACTGTCATTAATTCATTTTGGCAGATCGATGAAATTACCCGCCGCTATCGCTGGCATACTAGAAACATCAGTACTGAAGGGTTTATTGTCTGGTTTAACACAGTCATGGTATTTGCTGTCAAAATAAACAGTTTTCCATTGTGTAATTGAAATTTTCTCCCAGCTAAAATCCTCTACAATCTTTCGCGTGTGAAATCCAAATATTTATTGCCTTTTTCTGACGTTCTGATTTACTGTGGTGTTGTGAATGTTCTGTTGGTATTTTGGTACTATATACAGGTAACTCAGGAACCGACACTTATATCATCTCAATGAACATTATTCAATATGTATAGCAATTATTTACTCACTTGTGATAGCTTCGAAGCCAATATTTTGCAAAAATGACTATATGGCGTGATTTTCGAATCATTAAAATGTTTGTTCAGTACCAATAAAACTATTAATTTAGGTTTTAAAGGTCGCAACTTATTTTAAAAACAATTAACATTCAAACTGTTCAGTAAGTTTATCTCATGGTTTTATGTTGATTCATAACTATAAAAGATTGATTGCATTCATTGCTTCACCGATTTTGAATTGTCGAGAAATTTTACTGTTTAAGTTTTGAATACACAACCAAAATAACTGTTATAAAAAAACAAAGGGAAATTACAGAGTGAATGTAGCAGTGCCAGCAGTTTTTCTGTGAATACAGTATGATCGAGAATTCCGAGCTAGTAATACCTTACAAAAATCGCATATTCTCACGAAGTATAACTTATCGCTCACGCCACACTTTGTACTCTTATCACTCAAACGTTATCCTCGTAATCTACTGATTAACGAATTCTTTAGAAAATTGATAAGAAAAGGTAACTTATTTGTATTTGTCAGCTCTTGTTTGTTTCTTTTGTTTGGTTGCCGACCGAAGAATCTTATTTATCACTCAACACATGATGTTATTATCATAAGCGATTCTGTTTTCTTTGAAACACGGAAGCTTGTAACCAAAGATGTTTCTTTTCAAAAAGAGTTCGTGTTTCAGTTGTTTTTGAAAGGGTAACTTTTGGCAGCCATTCTGGATAAAATCAAGTTAGTGAAACAACTAATGACTGCGTTGTAAAATGTCTCGAGAATTATTTGTTTGTACTGTTGAAACTTATTCTGCAGAGTAGTTATGATTAATTTGTACTACTCCCTAACTTCCAGTTTTATTATTTCATCGTTTATTGTACGACAGGTGTGTATCAAGCGCCCCTGAAAACTCTCGGTTTATTCTGGGATGTTAGAGATAGAATGCGAACGTTTCTAGATGTGACAAGTAATATGGAAATTATGGGCAGCATTTTTCAGAGCCTCTTGAGAATTATCATTTCATCTTAGCAAAAAGATATTGCGTTGCAGTGTTGACAGAAAAAATAAACCAGATACAGACGGCCTGTGCGTGTTTTGACGACCAAAAGTTGAACAAAAAAGGTATTTTTCTTAAGAATGTAGTGACGGCTGTTTCTTTTACAAACATTTTAGGAAATATTAATACGTTTTTGCAAAGTTTATTGTAAAGAAGATTGGCATTAGAAAGTAACATTGTCTTTTTTAGATTTCGTGGTTGCAATGTTGTAGTGACAGCTGAAACAAAAAAGAGAAAAACGCTCCTAAAATAGTTTTTCTCCTATTTCACACTCCGGTTCAGCGTTACGTCTGGTAGAAGATAGAAATCATGATAGCATATTTGCTCTCAGCCTCATCTGTAGCTTCGGCCGCAAATAGTTTTGTTGATAACAATTGAATTGGAGTTTTGACATCACAGGTCTTATGATTGACACGTTCCGGATTTTCTAATGCGGGACCTTGTGTAATAAAAGAAAGAAAAGTTTTAGAAAATGCCCGGCGGGCTGATGAGAGAAGAGAGCTTGTTTGTTAAGAGGTGGAATTCGGAAACTAGTTGAGATTGACTGCTGTGGCGGCTAGGTTTGTATGCACAAGCTCCTTTTCGTGAGTAAACGAAGAATTGAGTAATTACCGACAACTACAAGATACTTGAATAAGCATAACACGGAATTCAACAAGAATGCAATCGATAGAAAACGAGTTCATGGTAAGAATAATTTGCCAGTCTTTTTTACGACGAAATGAGTATTTGTAACAATAATCTTTCAGAGGGGCCCATCAGCATCCTTGTAACTAAAGAGAGATAAGAAACCTAAAACTGAGAACACTAGCGTGGGTAAAATAAAAGACAGATGATAACAAACTCGACTCTGGCTGTTGAAAGTTTAAAAAAAACACATTCGCAACATTTAAGCATGTCCTATCTGCTTTTCCATTTAAAAAACGTAATGGTTACAAAAGAATAGGTCGCTTAGTCGATGACATTGCTCAGTGTTCTGTCAACAGTGGCATATTATGTTGGATTCCGTAGCATATTTCACGAATCGCAGTTTGTTATCCATAAACCAAAGAAACTAATTGTTGACACGTTCTGAAATTCAATAAAAAGTTTTACTATATTGTTTTCGAGGCAGAAAACATTATTCGAATTTACTTGACAAAAGTATTGACACTGTAGGAAACAGAGTTATTAAGAATTGAAATTGTCCTTTACGAAACAACTTGGAATCAAAAATTTATTTCATTTCCTTGCTTAAAAAAGTATTTAAAATAACAACGAGTTTGTACTGATCCCGACGAACATTTTATGGCTGAATCATAGTTTGCCATAAAAAAAACAACATAGTGGTTTATTCAGTTTGATTCTTCTCAGTGCCAAAGATATTTTTAATCAAAGCTAACATTTTTGACTCAAGCGGGTTTAGGTTATTCTTGTTTTAAATTCATACGAAAAACTGTTGTATTATTCATCAAATATAGCATCAGTCAGTTGATTGTAACAACCATTCACTCATTATTCGTTCAGTTATTGTATCCGCAAACGTAGAAATAAACGGAAGAGAGGCGTTGCACATAGCGTAAAGAAAAACATGCCTAGGCAAACAAATCATAAGTGCACGAACAGTTAAAATTAATTAACTTACAGCCTTCGGCAGCTCTATCATTATTTTCACACACGAAATTGTCAATGAAAGTACGAGTTTTTTACCCCCAATTTAAATCTCATTGAAACCAAAGATTCTTATTCAAGATCAATTTTTCGACGTCAGCAAGTGGTAACTTAAATATTATTTCTTTCTTAAACAGGCAACAACAACAAAAACCGGAAAAACCTCAAGGTTTCCAGTGCAAACAAGCCCTAATCATTGTCAGGGTGGGCAGGTCGTCCCTAGGACCCCTCCGCCACCGCAGTGTTTCACTTTCACTTATGACGATTTGTACAATGTGCTATATAACCATAACGAAGTCGAGGTAGTCAACATTGGTATTGACGATATCAAAAAGAAAGCCAGTCAGGGTGACGGCGAAGAAGAAAGACAAACCGAACGATACTGTAAGTAACTTTTTTTAAAATTTTATCTTGCACAATTTCTCACAATTGATTGCACATGCTTAGCATTGCATTAATAACTACGGCAAAGACAAATGTGTTTTGCGTGTTAGGTCCCGAAAAAATAGGTCAATAGTGAGACACAAAAAAACAAACCACTCTTGTGGGGAGCTATTTAATCTGGAAGACTAAGCATGTATAAAAACAAAACATCTTGCTGGATTACGTATGGCACAAACATATACAGTATCGCTTTACTCAGAACGCCTTTTCGAACAATACGTTGTTCTTTAAAGTCAGACGGAAGTGTCAGTAATTTTCGATACTTTGCCTCGGGAATGCGTCCAAATATTTGTGTTTCTACCTTTGACCTTTTCCTGTTTCATTTTATAAGAATTCGATGATTGGTTGTATTTTAATCTTGTAATCTGAAACTTCAAGTTTAGAAAAATTAAAATTTTAGCTATTAGTATTATTTTTCTTTTTTCCCAGCTCTGTAAAATGAAAGACATTTTTGAGTTAAACATCTAAGTACATGAGAGGAGTTCCTTTGAAACTAGTTACAGTACTATTTTTTATCTGGTATCACTCAAACGACAGACATAAATTTCAGCTGATTATTTTGTTAGCAGACGCAAGCACAGCTGCTTTGTTAGATAGTTTGTCTTATCGTTTTCAGGAGGTATTATGTTTTCATACGCACATTAGGTAATTTTTGATTACCCATTCTTGCCACTAAACTTTTCAATCGAAAACTAGACCAAAGATAGCTAGCTTGCTGCCTTATGATGGCTTTTTGCAAAGTGAGCGGTTTATATTAAAAGTAGAGAAGAGTTTTTAAATGAAATGATAATTGGAAATTCCAAAATGTTCTTGAACGTAGCTTTCAAGATTGCGATCGTGACCTTCCAATACTCGATTAATCCATTGCTAAGGTTAACCTGGTCTTTTTTTCCATCAATTAGTTACGAGATTGCAAGCTATTGTCTGAAGATAATAATTGACTTGTGGTTCTAAAATCTTCGTGGCAATCGGCCACAGTTTCTCGCCCACGTAAAGGTAAAATCTCCAATTTAACAAATGTTTGGTTACCAAACACTTTTTAGCCAGATGACTGAATTCTCATAAAATAAAACAGAAAGGGATCAAAGGTAGAAACAGTGTTGTTGGTAACAGTTTTTCTGCCCGGGTTATACATCGTAGTATCTTCTGTTATCAAGTTTTGTACAAGCACAAGGGAAAAAAAATACCTTTTCGACTTTTGATATATTTAAGCAGCCCCATTTATATAGTTTATGCGGTGTGATAGTTTCCTGTTACAAAGGAATTTACATATTTACATTTTTCACTTTTTAATTTTTTATTTTTTGAAAATTGGACATGAAATTTTGTTTCCTTGCCGGCTCATGTTGTGGGAGATGAGATCTAGAAGCTGATAAGATCACGATGGCTTTAATTTCTTTTTCTACTTCACGTTATCAGATATTATCTTTTGTTGTTTCCTACAAGAAATAACAAACAACAAATTGTTTTAATGACCCGCATACTCAAGGGTAATTTAACCATTAAGCATAATCTTCACATTCAACTGTCTCAAATAACATTTTAATGTCTTTTTTAATTAAATTAAATTTTGGAAATGCCTCGCCACCTGTGAGGAAAGGTGCCCTTTCAAAAAAATGTCAAAGAACATCTTGCTAACTGTACAGAATTAAACTACTGGCATACTAGGCGGGTAATAATGTAGTTTGATTCGAAACTTGAATTAAGTTACTAGTCTTCTATAAGGGATACGTGGTTCAAAAATGGCATGTGGAGTTGAAAACCATTACAGTTGTATTGTTCTCAAGATCCAGTCATTAAAAAAACTTGCCATTTGAACAGCAACTTCACTTTTAGGTCGATTAATACAAAAATTATTGGTTCAGCGTTTTTACTCATCAAATGATCAATCGCTGAGACAGCCGTATCTAAAAATGATACTAGAATTCGTCGTTTGATTTAAATGTAAGACACGTTGCAAGAAGATATAAACTCGGCGTTCTGCCCTATCTTCAAATTAACCTTGGAACACAACGGTTTTTTAGGAAAATCTTTTTCACGAAGCCCTTTAATAAATTGGTTTCTTCGTGAATGCTTTGTGGTTATGGAAATGGCAAGTTCAATTCCATGCTGCTTGTCGAATGGGTTTCCAATGACATAAGTATTTAATATGAGACAATTATGAAGAATCTAAGTTTCCTTGTCTGTCAGTATAGCTCTCATTTTTTTTCTATTACAAGGTTAATCCTCTTCGTCTCAATTTCTCAGTAGCCCCTGTTTCAATTCACAAACTATCAAAAAAGTCAAATTTAAGTGTAAATTTAAAAAAACAACAAAAGAAAAGAAGAGAAAACACCAAAAAAAAAGCAAAGTTCCGAAACGATAAATGCCTCGAGTTGATTTTTTGTCTGGGATTCTTCTGAACAAAGTATTTGCAGTTAATGCAAATATTTCAACTTCTTTTCGTAATTTACTAATTAGCTTAATTAGCTAAAGTATATCTCTGGTCAAGGCTGTAAGTGCTTTCCATTGCTACTCTAGCAACAGAAAGCATAACCAAGGCTAGAATAGGAACACCAAAGCTAACTCCCCAATAAAACAACTTTTGTAGCAAAATGGAGGGAAATAATTTTATCTTCTTTTTTTATCTTGTTGTGATTTAAGTGTCGTCTCAGAATCACTACTTTAAAACTGAAGTTGTAAGTAAAAAAAAAAACAGCGTATCTTGATATCCTGAATTTTCAAATTTCAAGAGTATTTTTTTTTCCAAGTAAAACATTCTGGGAGTCAGGATGGCCAAGTGGTAATCACTCACTAGTCTCCCATGTTCGAATTCTGGGGTTTGCATGTGGGCTGAGATTTGTCGATCTCAATCTGACTCAGAGGGTTTTTCTCCGGGATCTGCGGTTTTCCTCCCTTCATTAAATCAAACTTCATGTCAAAATCTGCACCGTTGACCGCTTATATTATAGCCTTTAGCCAGGGATATTGGGTAACCACTCCCCCTGCGTGTAAAGATGTTAAATAAAGTATTTTTTATTCATACAAACATACAAGTTCTTCACTGAAAATGTTACCTTTTACTGTTTCAGTTAAAAAAGCAAATCAGTTAAGTGGAGTAGTACCATCTGCTCCAGATACCGCTTCCGTGTATACTGAACGGGCCTGTCATTATTACTAGTATTTTTGCCTTCTTCGTTTTTCTCTTTAACGTTATTTGTACCAATCCAAAAAGAACGACTTCAATTGTGAAAAAAATCCAAATCATTTCATTGCATTTCTTAACTTAAAAGCTGGCGCTAAGACGCTTTATGGTTTATTCTTATGTCTCCGTTTCTTTGATCTTGCAAGAAAGTCAGTGGGGTGGGGTGTGTTTTTTAATTATACCTTTATGTAAAAAATATATGAAGGACAAAGTTTTGCGTGTTTTTATTTTGTATACACTGATACTAGATAGATTTAATAAATACTTGTTGGGTACTTTTTATTTTAATAAAACTTCTGGGCCGTCGGCAATGGCGAGTAACCGGGCAAAACGGGCAATATATTCAACTCCTGATTGCAATTTTTTTTTATCATTGCCGCCGTAAGTATAGTTTAATAAAGTTACGCTCTTAATTGGTTCCCTCTTATGGAAGACTCAAATTGCTAACGTGTAAAACGTAAGGTCCTTACCCTACTAAAAACAATGACCTTGAGTTGACAATTGTCAACTTTTCGATTTCGAAACTGTTCTTTCGAAAAAGAAGTCTTCATTTTTTTTAAAATTAACTGTTTGAAACAAGACTTAGTTTTCTAAGCCAAACTTAAAAACATACGCAGTTTGCGCAGAGGATTGCGAGGAATGCTTAAACTGCTTTTCTGGCGCTCAACTATTCCTTAATAGGATAAAAGATATTGTTTTGACTCAGTGATCAACTTCACTTGAATCACGATAATGTCGACATTTGATATTATTGCACACCTTAAAACGTGACCGTAAAACAAACGAAACGCAAGCATTTGGCATCTATTTGCCGTTGATACAATGAAAAGTTTAAAAATAAACACCTTTATCTGTAGCAAAGTTTGTTTCATAATAATCTAGCGTTGTTAAAACGTCAATTGAAATTTAAACTTATTTCAGAAAGTCTTATCTCTCCTGTTATCGGTCACGTCCGAAAGATATTTTCGCGTCCCGTCCTCGCAAGTTTCAATAATCCCTTTAGGGAATACCTTCATGTTTTGATCTCAGTATTCTTAACAAACTGGCCGGCTTCATTTTGTCAAGCATTAAAAAGGTCAAATGAACAATATCTAAGGCTGAAAAAGAACTTTTAGCTCCTTATATGGTTACATTAGAGGGAATTATCTTAATCAGCGGGTTTTTAAAAAAATGCCAGAGTTAAATGTCAAAGGAGAGAGGGTCGTTCTGCAAAAGAGGGAGGACTATTCCATTTCAAATCTGGTTCTTATAATTAAGGAATATTAACTACATATTAACCGACTGCAGAGACTATACATAAAAATTTCAGCTTGAGGTGGTGTCAGCGATGCACAGTGTGACCCGATACATGTCCTAGAATTGAAGTTTATTTGATACGTTTTTCGGTATCTTTTTGTTCGGTTATTTATTAATTCAGGTCTTACAAATGTTGTTCTTTGTAGAAAAAGCGGTTCACTTTTTATATAACAGCTGAGATTGAATCAGAAATAAACAACAATTTTAAAAAATAATTTTAAAATCGGTAAACATTATGGTAAGTTATCACATGGTAGATTATCGACTGTTTTGTGATGACTCGATATATCATATTTCAATATTTAGAAATTTTATCATCATGAACGTTATCATCTGCAGTGTCTTTACATGTTATGTTTTTTTTTAAAAATCTAATATGTTTCAATCGGACTTTGGTCGCATAGTATGTTATGCAATAGTATGCAAGATTATCTTATCGTTCAGTTTAATCACCTGATTTGATTTGATTTGGTTTTCATCTCAAATTTTAAAAAGATTATGAAACAGGAACTGGTTGATCACCAAAAGAGTCTCATGAAAACAAACAAGAAAGTAACTTTTTATTCTATATTCGAAACAGAAAACAAGAAAGCTGAATTCTTACATTAAAAATCCTCATCACAAAAAGATGATTAACAAGTTTCGACTAGGAAACCACAAATTAAGAATCGAAACAGTAACAAACAGTATCCAAAACACCTGAACATCTAAGAACTTTCCAAATATGTAATACATCTGAGACTGAAAATGAAACACATTTTCTTCTTAAGTGTAATGCATATAATGACATTCGTGAAAAGTACTTCAAAGAAATAACTGATAGATATCCTGTTTTTGATACATTTAACAATATGACGAAAACTGTATTCCTTTTCAATAATGTTGACCCTTCATATGTAGATCAGTTGCTGCATATGTAAATACATGTATGGACAAAAGAAAAGAACAAATATTTAAAAATTATATAAAATTTTCTTTATTTGCTATATATACCAATTAACGTTTTAGGTCATACCATGTATATAAATACCGAAATAAATTGTTGTTGTTCGAATTCACGGTAAATATTTAGTACAGCCGTCGAACTTTATTTGAAAGTTATTTGAATGAGTTATTTTACATTTTCTCCTTTTAGGGTGCGAAATGTGTCACGAAGAGCGACAAAGCGAATGTACGGTTCACGGACCTCTGCATTCTCTTAGAAAGTATGCCAAAGAAAAACAGATTAAGAACTCGAGGCTAAGCTACGCAATATCTTCATTTCCTGAAGAAGTACAATTGTGTGCCTCGAGTATTCCTGGAGCCGGATACGGAGTCTGCGCAAAACAGCATATTCCCATTGGAACTTGGATTGGTCCGTATGAAGGAAGGCGAATAAGACCAGAAGACGTTCTTCCAGGCTTAGATACTTCATATATGTGGGAGGTTGGTAAACCATTAGTTGAATTTAGTATTTTTAGAAATTACTCTAAGAATAGACATCCATATTGGCTCGTTTGATAGTGACAGCGTTACCTGACAATCAATCATTTTTGGTACCAAGTCAACGCTATAAACTAGTTTGAGTTGAATTTCCATCAAAAAGATAATTAATTGTCAAACTTTGAACAAAAGCAATGTTCATTTTATTACACTTCTGGAAAAACAGTTCTTCAACAAGAATGTTTTATGAAAATATCTGGTTATCAATATGCCACAGGCGGTTGTTTTATGTTTCTCTTAGTTTTTAAAAACTCGCTTTTTGCGATTGATGAAATGTCCTGATGTAGTCCAAATTGTTTTATCTTGTAATTTCTCCTTCCCGACGTTATGAATCGATAAATGAAATATGGACCGCGATTTCATACTTGATTTTTGAATTTCTTATACTCATGCTACGAATATTTTAAACAGCAACTAAGCCTAATTTTTACAAAGTTATTATATGTACTATAACTGAACTAGTCCTTAATAATGTTGCCTCACGCCAAAGTAACAGTAGAAGAAAAAAATGATTTTATATTGCGTGACTGACTGACCAACTGATTACAGATATATCAGGACAGTAAGTTGGTTTGCTACCTCGACGCAAGTGATGAGAACACGTCCAGCTGGATGCGGTTCATACGCTGTGCCAGATATCGCGAAGAACAGAATCTGTTTGCTTTTCAGTACAGAGGAAATATTTACTATCGAGCTTTCAGGGACATCCCTGTAGGCAGAGAGCTGTTAGTGTGGTATGATGACATCTATCACCAATACATGGGCTTACCAACTGGTCTCCATGACATGGCTATCATTGATCCAACTGGTGAGTCACGTGATCTGATCCTCCGGCCCATTATTGATTCGTCTGGCGAGACTCGTCACCAGTCCCAAACGGTTGTCGATGCAACCGCTAACGAGCCCGTGGCTCACAACAGACCTAGAGCGAAACACCAAGAAAAGGTGATTTAAAAGCAAATTGAACACCACTTTCAAAACTATACTTTTGAGTATTTCGCATTTCTAAAGGCGAATTGCTTGACCTAGGCTTTTACTACTGTGCCATGCACCAGATTTGGTATTTTAATAGTTATAACTTATTAGGACAATCATAACAGCCAATAATAGTCACTTCAAGCTAGCAATTTTGTGGTTTCTTGTTAAGGCTAGGGCCTTCGGCGCGATTGAATTATTTTGTCATTGCCGTAAGTAAAGTACCAAGCTGTCGTTTTTAGCGTTGGCCCTTTCCGAGGGCTCTGACGAACGAGTATTTAGCAACGAGGTTTTGCGCAGCTTTGTGACAGCATTTATGATTTACGAAACTGTTCCAATTCTTTAATCGAAATGCGCTGTAAAAAAAACAAATTTTTAAAACCTAAAATGAACGATAAGAAAACTGCATCACTACCTTTGAAACATATTTCTTTATATGAAACTATGCTTACGTTTTTTTAATTTTAAGATTTAATTTTTCGGTTATTTACAGAGTCCAAACCCGCCGCACAAGTGGCCACCAGGTGCCACTCAAAACAGCCTCAATACACACCAGACGAACAACGTAAACCTTCGCCGCCACAGCCAAACACAGGTTCCGGTCAGTCCGAGACCTACGAAGTCTCTATGAAAGCAGCAAATGTAAAGTCGCCAGTCGCAGAAACCTATGGAAATAACGTGCCCTCTGAAAGAAAACGAAAGATTTGCCTATCTGAAATGAACTACTTACATAAAGATAAAGATTGCTTTAAGCAGCCGAGGAGAATTGAGCATGCACTTACTATAACTGCTTACACTGATGCAAGTAGGCTCTCGAAAAAGCTGGAGGCGAATGTGCTTGGTGAGATTTTAATTAAACAAGAACAAGAAATAACTACCGCTCAAAGCTGTATGGACGAAAAACAACCCCAAGAGCTGCTCGACAATAGTGAAATAAACCTGTGGCGATGTGGTCAGTGTTGCAAATCGTTTGCACAGAGAGCAATGCTGCAGATACATGTTTGTCCCCGCTCTCCAAACAAACCGTACAAATGTGGTCACTGCTCGGAGGCCTTTGCGTATTCGAACGAATTGCGAACTCACGTTGTAACTCATACGAACGAGAAACCATTTAAGTGCGGATACTGTTCGCGCTCATTTGCCGGGGCAACAACACTTAATAACCACATTAGAACCCACACGGGCGAAAAACCGTTCTTGTGTGATAAGTGCGGGCGAAATTTTTCACAAGCTTTTCAGTTGAGTCGCCATCATAGAATTCCTAGTGAGTGCTACTAAGAGTTCAGATAACGAACACTGAAGGCAATATAAGTGGACAATTTTTTTGTTTACCAATAAAGAATTCATCGGTGATCCCTCGATTTTTACTAACTTGCAATTGGAACACAACAAAGTAATCGTAACTGTAGTTCATTATTCAATGAAGATAGAATAAATGCTTAGTTGTTCACCATCTATATTATCTTACAACTTTCATTTTTTTTCTTTTTTTAAAAAAATATCTTCAAATTTGTCAAGGTATATACAAGGAAAGGTGATATGACAGAATAGTATATCTTTAGTTTAGTTAAAGTATTTAATTTAGTTTAAACAGGTAATTAGTTTGCTCTATTATCATAACGTGTACACAAAAGCGGTGGCCATTTTGATACTGTTTTATTAGATTCATTGGCAGAAAATTTTTTACCCCTCTCTCGGATTTGTAAGTCAAAGGATAAAATAACAAATCCGGGCTCTAAAGACAACTATCTCTCTGCCTCGGCAGTGTCGTGTACAGACATGCCCTATTAATCAGGGTGAAAAAAAAACTGCGTATCTATATAATGAGGTTCAATCTCGACTGCACGCAATACTTTAGTATTTAAGCTTAATTCTGTAAGAACGTGTAACCTTCAGCTGACGCTCTGTTCTGCTAATTTTCTGTAACTTCAGCCTAAATTTTCTTTTAACTTACACATCGCGGAAACATAAAAATTTAGGAGATAACAGACATTTTAAATATTTGACGATTCTAAAGTATGAAAAACAAAGTTTTGTTTGTTGCGAATATGGTGAGCTTAAAACTTTTTCTGTGCAAAAATTCAGCTTATAGGCGCGTTCTTTGTGCAGTTTTGACTAATAACCAAATTTCAGTTTGGGTGTTCTTGTACAAATAGTTTTTATAAAACAGCATTCAGTTTAGGTGTTCTTGTACAAATAGTTTTTATAAAACAGCATGTAGTTGTTCCTTTAAGGAAGCTGATTCCGTATGCAGAAGAGAAATTTGAGAAATCTCGAACAGAAAATATGAGTTTATCCCCTGAAATCATTAACTGACTGTTGGCCTTTATCTATTCTATGTTAACTGTTATAATGAAATTATTAACAAGGTATTAAATACTTGTTATTAATATATGGTATTATTACTTGTTATAAATTAGTTGTAGTCTGTGAAAGAAGTCCTTATGGCGTGTTTTGGAGGTTTCACTATGTTAATGTTAAAAACAATATTGAAGAGCAATCTGCTCCGCAGTTTTTAATGATTAATTTTAACACTTGTATAAAGTTTTGAGTTTTAAAGTGCCTATGACACGAAATATTTTTTGCACATTTGGAAAATATAGTGTTTTAAACGTACGATTCCAAATTTTGAGTTGCGTAAGATAAAAACTGGTGATTTTATACGCAGTTTAAAATGGTTATTTTGCCATTAAAATTGGTCACAGGGACTGGGCCGAATGACGTAATGTTGAGGACACAGCAGATTTCAAAAATTAAACATGTTATTTCTTTGTGTTTTGGCAGATTTGGCCATTGGGAGTGCCAGCAACACATTAATCTCCTCATTCTCCCATTTTCTGTTTCTCCTGCATAATAAAAAGGTTGTTCTTGCACCCAACATTACGTCACAATCTATTGTGTAGGTGGCATTTTGGCCGCGCGAGACAACTACCATTTTCGGGTGAAATATCCAAAATTCAAGCACGTATAAAATATTCAATATTTGACCTACACAATTTAAATTTTGGAATCGTACGTTTGAAACGCTGTATTTTCCAAATGTGCAAAAAAATTTTCATGTCATAGGCACTTTAAATCCGCATCGCAACTAGAAAAAAACAAGACGCTTACACAGGGTACACTGGTTTGCCTTGCGCTTTTACATCGATTTAAGACCGTGTTACACGAGGCAATTTTTTCAGCAACTTGCAATGCAGTGCTGACGGTAACGCAAAATTGTAAGTTACTGTGAGATGTCAGACGAGGGTAATGTTTTTCGCAACTCGTAATGATTTCGTTCGTTGTCTGCGATAAAACGAGATACATAATAACAAAACATGACATGACATTGGCGTTGCGAAGCAGGTTGCCCAGTACATGTTACACGCTGCAACTGGCTTCGCAACGTTGCGAAAAGTAG
>JAOEHV020091856.1:0-15668 GCA_025447995.2 Isaurus tuberculatus
CTGCGCTCACTCGTGAAATCTTTTTTCCACTCGAAGATAAACTTCATATGTTCGCGCCACCGTGTAATATCCTCTATGTATTAAAAATTGCACAAACAAAAAAGATAATAGTAAATAAAAAGTAAACTTTGAAAATATTGAAAATATTTTGAAAAATTTTCTCGCTCTTAATTTTTGTATTAAATATAGAGAAACAGCTGACTATTTGTCGGTGCTTTGACACAACTTTATCCTATAAAAAAGGTTTATAGGGACGAAACTTTCCGACGCATCGCTTACAAACATGAAAATAAGTGTTTTTAGTCATAAATAATCCCCCAAACTGCCCGTAGACTTGCAATCAAATCTTCTTAAAAGATGATGCAACTGAATAAAGGGGTCGAACAGCTGACGATTGCTTTGCTTCTATTAATCTTTAAAGGTTATCTAGACCGAGTATACTTAGTTTGTAAGGCTAACTTTTGGGGAAGACCGAAGAGTGTTTCTACTTGTGTTTGTTTCTCTTGAATGTCATTATGGGTTTTTCTTTTTCTATCTCGAGTTTTTGCATCTCGGCGAAATGACTTTTTTTGATATATACAAAATAATTTAAGGTGTGACTAAACAGGATGTAGGGTAGTAACAGACCAATGAATGTATTGATAACTAAAATAAAATATATAGTAATAAGTATGAGGCTGAGTTCATGCAGAGCAACCAACCGAATATATAGGACAAACAGAACGAATCAAAAAGTTGTTTTATTATACATTCAAAACGTTTCCAAAGTCAACTTGTCGCGCAAATTACCTGTAACGGTGAACTAGCTCCTGCTAGTTTGGTAAAACCTACAATATCACTGAAGAAAATAGTGACACAGTCAAACGTTTCAGCTGTAACTGTGTGTCCTCTTTTCAGCTCTTCAGCTACGCTCCTGCATAAGAATAAGAAGCAAAAAATATCAGCATCAAAGGATTCTTTTTTTCGAGAATTCTCGAATACTTAGTAAAAAAACCTGTGCAAACAGTCGAGAAGTCAGAAAAATGAATGATGTACGTTTTGCTTAACCTTAACTTTGTTTATGTTTTCCGCCCATGCAACCTGTATTCAGTATTAAGCCAATATCCCGGCCTCGGATGCCGCAGGATGATGATGATGATGATGATGATTCAGCCAAAAGAACGAGCTGCCTTGCGGCGACTTGAATCAATTTAGTCTAAACACATGCACCAGTGGATAGGTCGCAATTGAATTGCCTTAACTCAAACGTTATTACAAACACCTTAAATAAAGTATGTTAAAAGGGTTGGGCAAACTTTCAGTATCGTTTAACATGAGCTTGCAACGGCAAAGAAATGAAGCAAATAAGCAAGAAAACTGCTCAATCACTCAACCTCGGCAGCATTCTATACAGCAGCTCGTCTGTTTTTGCTTTTTCCTCCTGTAGTTCTTTTGTGCGTTCTGCCACAATATCTTCCAAGCGGTTGGTATACTTTTCCATCATGTTTATCATATTGTCCATGATATTTATTTCCCTAGCAAAAGCGTGACAACCACAAATTAGTGTTTGTGTATGTGAAAGATCGGCAGCTGTTCAATGCATTACAAGTGGATTAAGAGAGAAGCTCATTGTTCTTTTTTTACACAAAATTAGCCTAAAATGTTCTTAAATTGTTAATATTATTTTACGACTGCGCGCAAAACGCCTTAGAGTTAATTTGTTTTTAATTTTTGTGCACACTTGAACTTTGTTCTTTTGAAAATTGTTATTATAGATCTATAGTGGGTGTAACCAAATACTGAAAAAATCCGCTAAAAATGTTTTTTTTTTTTGCGATTTAAAATTTAATGTTTTAAGCTATATCTTACAGAACGTGCACCCTTTCCGTTTTCTATAGGCTATTAAGTATAACTTTAGAATCGACAACCCGCTTCTTAAAAATTTTTAGGTTTATAAAAAGAGCAAAATATTGTAGACTCTTAATAACAGAAGTAATTTATCTTTTGTAGAGAAATAATACATCGTAAGACATACTTTCCTTTGTTCATCAACTTAAGCTGTTTTAAGCAATCATTTGGTCTGGGGCGAAGTACAGGACTTTGATTCCAACAGTCTTTTGCTAGCTGTATATACTGAGGATGACCAACTAAGTCACCAGTAATCCGTGGTCTGAAGGGCGGTTCTTCCTCTCTTTTAACTCTTTCTAAAATTCCTAAAAAATATGTTTTCACATATATTAATTGAGGTCCTTTCATATTCAATATAAAACTTAGTTTGAGAATGTCTCCGGTCTCTCAACGCGGGTAGTTATTTTCTTCATCGGATGACGCCTTTAAGTGTTCAGATGGTTTTACAAACAGCTATAGTTTTTCGAACGTTTATGAACATCAGAACATGTGGTTTCAAACTAAAAGTTATCGGTTCCACTGCTTCCTTTCAGATGTACTTCGTTTTTAGCGTTCTACGTTACTTTCTTTAATTTACTAATGAATTACCTTTTAAGTCCATATCTTCGTACATTCCAAAAGGAAGGTTCGCTGTAACAATTTCCGACAAAATAATGCCATAGCTGTACATATCGCCAGTAGGAGAGCGGGGAAAGTCGCTGTTGTTCAGATGTTCAGGGGCTGTCCATAGCTTCCCTATAGGAAATTATGAAATTAAAGAAAGTTTACAGGTTTTTTTTAATTATGGTTCGTACTAATTAGTGAAAACAAAATTTCAGAAGTTTTCCAGGGTAGCAAAATAATTTTTCCAGGACCCAACCCCTAATTCTCTTTCGGCGAAAAAACTAAACAATATCAAGTTTAACAGACCCAAATCCAAGGAAAAAACTTCCTGAAATTGAATCTACATAAAACACAAAAAGTAAAATTGCGAGCCAAATACTTCGGCAGGATTCTAATATGTTTGTTCTTAAGACGATTGAAATATTTTCCACAAACTTCCAGGAGTTTCCAAGAGTACAGAGAAATTAATTGTTTTTCCAGGAGATTTCCAAGGCCCTGGAAGAAAGTTTCAAACTTCCAGGAGTTTTCCAGGAATTCCAGGAGTAGTGCGAACCATGTTTAATGGCATTAGTGAACAATATTTTTTAAACAATTACCATAGTCTTCGTTGTATCCTGCTTCAACATCAATTTCGTTTCCCTCTTTGAAAAGAAAAAGTCCATAGTCAGTTAATTTACATGTCCAGCGACTGTCAATGACCACATTGGAAGACTTAAGGTTTCCATGCAGATTTATTGGGCTGTTGAAAAGGTATTGAAGGCCCTACAGAGGAATAAAAAAAGATATTAAAATTGGGACCGTGTAGTGGTCGAAATAAAATTAGAACATTTTGTCAGATGCCTTAATTATAAAGACTCTTAGATATATATCTATTTTTCCCTTCTCACTTCTAGTTCTATATATATATTTTTGGTTTTTCGATTTATTATTATCATTATTATTATTATTATTGTTAATAAATTTTGACTTAGAAATAAGTAATAATAATAATAATTATTATTATTATTGATAAAATCTCTGTATCAGCTTCTATAAAATAGTTTTACGTTCAATTATGCGTTCATGTCTGGTGTTTGTCACCGCTGTTTGTGTGTTATTTCTGGTAAAACTGAGATGGCCAAAGAAAAAGAGTATAAATAGTTTATTGCAATGTTTTTGTAGTTATCAGATCAAACTAATAGCTTAGTATTAAAACATAGGCAGAAATTAATACTTTTTGAAAGCAGCATAATGCACTCACCCTTGCAATATCACTTGCGATAGACATCTGAAACATCCAGTCTAACTTCATGTCATCGTTATACAATATGTCCTTAGGAGACAAGTTGAAAGTTAAAGATGCTGAGAGGAAGTTTATGTTTAAGTTTATTTAGCTTGATTAACTAACCAACTTATATTGTACAAATTTGAATTGATATCTGGATTAGTGAATTTTAAAAACTTAAAAATGCTGTGATCAAAAGATTATGTTTTTCATTTGCACCCCATAGAATCTTGTAGTAAGCAATAAGTTGTTGAAATAGAGTTGAGTGCTTTTGAAAGGCTTTGATGTCTGAACTCAAACTGAAATCAGGTTTGAATCCTTATTGAATTTCTATGTGAAGCTCTTAAAGTTTTCAGTTACTTTTTAAAGTTAAAGATCGTTCCACAGCTACTGAAACCAATTTGTATTACGTCCTCAAAGTTTAAGATTTAGCAACACGCGGGGCTTCTAGCAATAATTTTTTAGTATAGTAGCATTATTAAATTCTAAATATTTTAATGAGGATGTGCCAAGAATTATTACCTGAAGACTTCCTCTGTTGCAGTAATGGGTTACAAGGCAAATATTCGGTTGTTCCACGCAAGCTCCAACAAAGGTATTAACGTTTTGGTGGTTGAGATCTTTTACCTGTCGAAAAATATCAACATAAACTGATTCATCAACATAACATGGCCATTGAATTTTAAGCCCTGACAACATGAAATGAATGATGAGGAAATACATTTTGAAAAAAAAGAAGATATGTTAAAAAAAGATAAATATAATACTGCAAAATTCCGAAAATAAGCTCCTCCAAATATAAGTCCCCGCGTTCTTGAAACAAAAGAAGCCCTCCAATAATAAACCCTCCATCCCTCCAGGGCTTATATTTGGAGTTGTATCTAAACGCAATTTACAGGTTCCCTCTTGATAAAGGCCGTTTTATTTTTATACTCTTCTGGTTAACGAGTTTCACTTTTATTGTCCTTTACTTATAGTGGACTGTTAAGGAAGAACTAGATTTGAGGTCTAATTAAGATGAATTGAAGGGGAAACTGGTCTAACCACTGAGGACTAAAATCTAGTATTTACTAAAATATTCTAGCCACCTTTCATGCAAGTTAACACCGGCGTATAACGTATAAAAATAAGCTTCCCTAAAAGGTCCTTTAAAAAAATTAGCGCAGGCGTTATTTTCGGAATTTTATGGTAGTTTTAAAGTACAACCATTTTTTTTTATCGAACTTCAATTTTTGTATATATATAAGCTTATTTATTTAAAATGAAGTCGTCACATCAAAACATAAAAATTGAAAAAAATAAGAGGGAACGGGTTTGTACCAGGTTGTTGAAAGACTTACTTCCTTAAGCTCAAGCAATTGTTCTCTGTTAAGAATGATACTAGGTTTGTTTATTTTCTTCACAGCCACAAGGGTACCCTGTTGAAGCAACCATTACCAAACTTTTTAATTAAATAGATAACCAAAATTAAAAACAAAAAAAAATGAATGAATAAATTAAACAATTTGTAGTGTTAAAGTTAATATGTATAAAAATCATCAGGCATCCCAAAACTAAAAGTTGATACTGCAATAAAGAACCAAACATTCTTCAACCATTAGTGAAGTCAAAATGTACATATATTTAATATAGTTTATCTTTTCATACCTCATATGTTCCTAGGGTGGTGAAAACCTGACCACGAACTTCTTCCTGTGAAACTGCTCCTTGACTTCCACCCATACTTAACTGTTATGAACAAAAGACGCTGAAATTAGTTTATCAAATGGAACCGTTTTTTTTTTTATTACCGATTCATTATTAGACAATGTCAATGAATCGTTGCTTTGGCGCTCCATTTTGTCAACTAGAGTCAAGAGGTGTGATTGATTGTTTGTTTTCCAAACTAAATAACAAGCTAGTATTTGATAAAAATGCTGTACTAAAATCACCGTTATTATTGTTATTCTACCATTCTCTTCATCACCTTACAAAGTGTAACAAGTTTCGGTTTCTCTTTTTTTAACTTCACTGCCTTTGGTTAACTCACCATACTTCTTCTACTACCCATAGCTTTCTTGTTTTTTGGCCACTGGATATCCTGATAATGCATTCGCCATTTTTGTGCCTGAACAGCTGCTTCAAACGCTTTCTTTCTAAAATCATCAGAAGATCAAAGAGTTACAGCACGTAGTTTGAGCTCAACATTGAAAATTTCAAACCACCGCGAGCTAACTTTTCGAGCGTCAGCCCATCTTTACTCAGAGCACTACGTTGAACATCTCTCAAATGTTAAGCAAAGCGATTTCTAATTCTACCAGTTTTCTAATGTAATTTTTCTTTGCAAACTTAAAAGGTGCTGTATATAGGCCGGAAAACAATTTATAAATGGTGCACTCAAAACTAACATAAGCTGTGCACCATTATAGGTTATTTTGGGAGTATGAAACTATATAAACAGATAGATTTTTCACTGTTTGCATGAGAATTTTGAGTATAACTGGCTGATTAGTACAAAGCACTTCTTTAGCGATAACATAATTTTGAAATATTTTTGCCACTTTTGAATGAGGCAAGCGAAGTAAAAAAAATAATGCAATTCCCGGATCCGATTTAAAGTTTTAATAATATCTTGCAGTAAAATTCTTTTTACCAGCCAAATTAAGATATGGCCGAACGCAGTATAAGTTTTACCAAATTTATACACCCCCTACTTCAAAGTTGCAGTGAAACTAAATTTCAGCTGCCGGTAAGTCTATACTTGGCTTGATACTAACATTTACTGACGGATTTTCCCCATGAAGTGCGTTCTAGAGTTACAGATTAGCCAGACAAAAATTATAATCTTGATGTCACGACTTTTCATATTTCAAATAACTTTGTCAATCTGCATTTCAAGCCTCAAGGTATACCTTGATGTTAAATACTTTAATAATGATCAAACCCGTTAAAATTTTAATTGAAAAACCAAAAAGTTGAAAACAAAACTGCCTGATACCATACCTTTGCCAATAAATATAACCACCGAGACCTGCAACTGCAGCAACAATGATGATAACTGCAGCTGTAATAAAAGGCCAAATCTCTGTTTCCTCTGTGAGATCGATAAGGGTAAAAAAAATGAAGATCTCTTAGTTTACCAGTTTAAAAAGTGAATGTAACTAGAGCAATTGATAGAGTGGTCGCCGCTTTGGGAGTATTTTTTTATTAAAAAAAGACTTTTAGGAGATACAAAAACGAATTCTTTAAAAGGTTGACTTAATATGCATGTGCTTCTTAGAACCCTAATTTTCAAATTTTTTGAAAAACACTTTTGATTTTCCTAGAGGCTTCGCCCGTTAAAAAGTCCTTAATAAAAAGTTTGGGCCATTTGAAGTGACTGAATAATTTTTTCTTTGGTTTTAATATAAAAATAATTTCAAGTATGATAATTTCAAACGAGTTATGCAATAAGTGTTTTTTAATTCAACCCCAATCAGTGGTCACAGTTGTTAAGAAACTGAAAAGACTTAGCTTTGTTTTAAAAGTTGCTCAAAGTTCTTGTCGTCTTAACTACCTTGATAGATCTTACCAAACTGCTTAGCAGTCGCTGCTTTTCATTTTTGGCTTTTAGGTTTTTCTGATTCTAATGCACCTTTTTCCTTACGAAGTTGCAAATTCAAAGAATTTGCTTGTTAAATTTAGCTGTTAGTCATAATGGCCATGAAAGTATATAGGGTGCGCACGCAACAGGCCAAAAAGGTCGGCAGAAAACTGTTCAATTAAAAAAAGTTAAAAGAAAAAGCTTTTAAAAATTTTTTTGTTCCTAGGAAACAACTTCATGATCAATAATTACTTTAAATGTTTATTTTTTGTTCAAAATGCAAAACTCTAGAATATTAAATCTATGTATATCTTTCAGTTAGATGTTTTCATCCACAATTCAGTTTTAAAACCAGAAAAAAAGAAAATCACTCACTAATATTACTTTTTTTTATCTCTAACATTAAGTGTTGTAAATCAACAATAATCTTTATTGTTAACCCCTCCCTTCCTCCCCTGAAAATTTATAACGTTAGGTCAGTAAGGGTGCATGCGCGCCATGAATCTTGGCTACGGGCCTAAATAACTACATTAAACTTTGAATTGTACCTTCCGCTTTTTCAGGGCAAAACTCATTATCAAATCCACATTCAGGCCGACCAAGAGGTGGTGATGATCTGCCGCCAGGCCAAAGTATCGATGCATTCAGTGGCTCCATTTCATTTCTATCTCCCCAGTAGTTGTATATGTTTTGGAAGGCACCATTTTTGACGTTTTTTAACATATAAGATACCTCTCTATCTCCATTCACGTCAATGCCGACCGGCCCAGATGCACCTTTTTATAAAAAAATGTAAAAGAAACTAGATATATAAATTAATAATAAACAATAACCTTTCAAGCTTCATTCTAGGGAGCTTTTTACTGGTCATATACAAGGAAATGTTATAGAGCTGTTAAAAACGGTTGGTGTTATATCAAAGCTTTTGACTTCATCTGAAAATGACAACAGTTCACCAAATGCTTGATAAAAAAAAAACTTCAATTTTTTTTTCGGTTAAGTCTGTTGACTTAAACTTGAATTAAAAAAACTGAGTTTTAACAATAACAATTTGATAAACGTATTATATGTTTCTGAAATAATTTACTTCATTGTGAGTGGTTTTGTCCTGGACTTTTGCACATACCGTTGAGCTCAATATGCCAATTTGGTGTTAGTTAGGTCTGAGTTCCATTTTGGGGGGGTTACTTAAAATTAGTCTAGGCTGCGTCAGGTGTCATAGGCCAAGTCAATGGAATATGACGTCAAGGCTTCAATTGAGACTTGCAAAAAGATATTCAAATGACATAGTAGTTTTTTTCAATTTCGTTTTGTAACTCTATTAGTATCATTTATCAGTATAATGCGATCGTAAAAATTACGTTATGGAGTAATCATGGCAATGTATACGCGATTAGAAAACTCACTTAAGAAAATCCTGAAAAAATTGATAACCCCATCAAGGATTACACCCTCATATGATCCTCTCACTCTAACACCTGAATTTGGGAGCCATGACGTCGTTATCGGAGATCACATGCAAAAGCCGCCTCCTGGTTAATCCAGATATTAACGTTTTATTTTTCCGTGGGAATGGTTCGGGTTTTACATACCGTTAGAACTACGCACAGAGTCTGAGGTGAAGGTTTTACTAAGGGCTGTTCTTGTTATCTGAAATGCATGTGAGCTGCTTTAGCGGGTTACCTAACTGATTCCTAACCATCGGCCTAGCATCTTGTGAGATAACATTTAAAACCGCAACGCACCTTGAAAAGTTTTCCCTATAACTTCTTTCATTAACAATCGACCATCTTTTCTTTTTGCCGTGCCATTCTGAGCAATAGTAATATTTACGGCGTAAGCATACAGCAAGATTGCATCATGCAAGTACGAGGCAAAGACATTCACCTGCAAAAACAAAAAGCAATAGGGTGACCATTTTAAAGAAAAGGTTCTTCAACAAGGAGAAAGAACAGTCAGAATAAAAGCTTTTCAAAGACTGAAAACTTATAGGTCATGAAAAGAGGCAAATTTGAGAATACATGACTGCCTTATGCACTCTTTCAAATATTTTTACTTTGAGACTATAACCCCACTACTCGTCCTTATAGACACGTTTTTATTAAAACGTGATTAAAACAGTTGCACATCCAAAATGGATCAGTCGATTGGCTTGTAGCTTCCTTTAGGTAATGTAGTTTATTTCATTTGTCTTATAAAAGTATAAATACTACCTTTGAACTGCTTACACTTACCGTGTCAGATTCTGCCATGGTATAGTTCATCTCAGGCATTCGACGACGCACTTCAGACTGAAAGTATTTGTACTCTGGGGTTTCTGGAACGTACTGTCGAACGTCAATCAGTCCTTCCCAAGCTTTACAAGATTCTGCATTACGTTCTGCCGTATCCGAAGGTTCTGAACATGAGCTGTATAGCGTCTCAATCGAGTAGAATGCATATATACCGTTCATCATCCCGTTATCTTGGGCTGCTAATAGGGCCATTCTAACGCCGTTACCATATGCTGCTATAAAGAATACTAAAAAAAAACAATTGCATCATCAATGCTTTAACCTTTGAAGCTTTACTTTTGCATAAAACTTTATAAATCAGTAGTGTAGAAGAAAATATGTAATGATAATGATGATAAATATCCTCACACTGTTTTTGTAGGACTTAAACCCCGTTTACACTTGTACAAGTTATCTGGAAGTATTTCCGGTTCGTCCCCGAAAAGCCTTCAGATAGGCTTTTTCGACTTATCCGGGAACACTCGCAGTCATTCAAAATTGCGTTTACATGTGCATTACTCTTGAGTTTAAGGTAACTTAAACAGCAAGAACGACAAAAGCTCTAAGAAAATTGCATTTATCAATGACTATCGCTTGAAAAATAAATTTTCTAAGTTTAAAGCCAATAAAGGACAAAGTTCTGTTAAGCGAAAGTAACGTTCTCTGTCGTTACTTCCTGTCAATTTTATTCACTGACGGTCGACGAGTTTTGCGACTTTAACTGGAGGAAACACATGTTGACATCTCTCTCCTGTATCTTGTAACGGGAAACGCATTAACATTTTTCCGTTTTCAAGAGTGTAGCTTTGCCTCGAAGTGGCGCTAGTGTAAACTAGATCCAAGTCTTAAAAACAAAAAGGAGTCGACGATTGCTTTATTCTGTTGATCGAAAAACAGGCTAAAAACGAATGCAAAACCGTGCGAACGATCAATTCCTTGCCTACGTTGGCTCACTCTTTTGTTCTGTTGAGTTAAGGTACCAGGCGTAGCTTTTACGACTAAATTCATCCATTTCTCATTTTTTCGCTTAAAACATAGCCATGTATAAAACTATCTAAATGTGAAAATTTGAATCCAATATCTTTTTTCATTTTCGAGATATTTCGACAAACGTTTTTAAACTTTTCTTAACCGAAAGTTTTTAAGGTGTTAAATCTAACAGCTTGTTAATTAGCCGCATTGACAGAACAAAATATACCTGGAAAATAACTGAAGTTTCACAAGTGTCATAAGGAATGCCAGCATCGTATTACACATTGGCTCTGATTGGTAGAAAATTCATGTGGGTGAAAGACAGCACTTAGAAGAAAGTAAACAAACAAAGTCAGCGTTGGAAATCCTTTCTTGCTGTTTTATCGAAAGTAATTTTTCGGCCTTTTTACAAACTTTGAAAAGTTTCAACTTAAAAAGTATTTAAGCTATTGACTCCAAATTTCCATAGACCTAACCAATTATGTGAGCTACAAAACCCTGTCGGCGATTTTCAAGTTGAATTTTCATTCTCGAGATAATTTGTGTTAATAGTTGCCTTTCAAACAAAATTGTCGTTCCTAACTATGAAAAGAGATAAAAAAATATCCAAGGGTTTAAAAAAAAATCGCTTACACATTTTTTGAGATCAATTAACGCTTTTTTTGACCGCGTGTTAATTGGGAGGAAGCGTTAATAGTTTTTGATATGAAACCTCAGAAAGAAAAAGTGTTGAATTTGTTGCGGACTATGTAAATTCAGATTAAATCAAAACCAAATGAATATTTCCCTTTTTCACTCACAATGTAATAACCTCACAGAAAAAATATACTTCTGTGTTTAAATGAAAACATAGCGCGCTATAAGCACAAAAGTGAAGACACACCAAAAGCTACGTCTGGTACCTTATATTATTTAAAAATTAATTTGTCTTTTTTACGCCACAGTGCATTTAATTTTCTTACAATTTATGAGACTGTTTTCGCGACCATTCCTAAAAATATAAAACAACTCTAACCTTTATTTCATCTCCTAGATTAAAAATGATAGATCGTGCAAATTAAGAGTGTATAGGGAAAAAAGATAAACTCATCGAAGGTGTTCATATGACGATCTCTCCGATTTCTTTAACACATGACACTTTTAAGCTTTAATTTTTCTTTGCTAATTTAGAAAACTTTAACTCAGTGAGATATTGCATGAGTTTAATCTTAGCGACATCATGGTGATGTTGAACGTCAACTACTCCTTTATTTTTTATGTTTATAGCTTAATAAAGTGGTCTTGATTTTAAAAAACTTTATCATACTTCTTAAATTTAATAACGAACTTACTATGGCTTTTATCCTCTGCTGCCTTAAACATCCCTTTCAATGTTTCATGTGTTACTGAATAAGGATTAAAATTCCCATAATAAGGAACAGTAAAGTTGTTCGCCTGTAGCTCCACTTGTAAGCCACTGCAGTACGACACAAACAAGCTTTCTGTTGAGCACATTAGAGCCATCCTTTTCCACTTCATATAAGCAAGGTAGACGGAGAAAAATTTCCCAAGTCCCTGGTGCGTACCAGCAGTTCGGACAAACGTGGGATACTCCTCTTTATTTGACAAAACACTTGCAGAACATCCCCAAGAGATCATGAGTTGATTCCAGTGGTCAGCTAGCAATCCACCAGGTATACAACCTACTGAACATCCTGGACCAATAAAGACGTCCACATTCTCTACATAATAGTAATCTGACAGCACAGCTAGCGACAGATTGCCTCTACAAGAGCTATCCCGGAGAAGGTATGTCAGGTTGTGGCCTTGCAATAATGTAGTATCATTCTTGATCTTGTCGAGAGCGATAACTATGGAAGAAGCCATTTTTGAGCCTCCTGGCCAAGTCCCTGTAAAGGGCAGGAAGATGCCCATCTTGAGTTCTATTCCCGAAGATGCAGGTAGTAAAATTGTCAACGTCAAAAAAAGCTTCAGCATTTTGATGTCAATCCATTAGTTTTACTGGGAAGGAAAAAAACTAAATTTAGATTAGAATTTTTTAAAATTTCTACGTCATGTTTTTTCTTTTCGTGTTGGAATTTCCTTTCTTAATAGATTATTTAATAAAAAAAATCAACTGCATGGTGAATGCTCACGCTTTAGTTAAACGCTTTCAATTTGATTTTTTAGCGTTTCTGCTTATAAATAATAATGGATCTATTGTATAATGTATATCACTCGATTTAGTTGTTACCCACATACATATTATAAACACATTATACAGTTTAAATATAATATAAATAATAAATAAATAAACTTATCACATTGGTATCTATTAGTTTTAAGCTTGTTCAGATAATCGTTCATTCTCGTTGACTGAATTCGGCCAGTGATTTCTTTGAAATAATTTAGTGTACTCTAAACTTCAAGTTCGAACCATAACGTAAAAACTTAGTATGCTATACTATGTCTACTATTATACTAGATGCTTTTACACATTTATGGAGAAAATATATTATGGACAAAACTAATTTTGTTATTGCAGAACACCAGATTTCAATCATTAAAAGACAATGAAAACATTAGCTTTTTGTTTTTTAACTTCTTTTTTAGTGTGGTTTATCATGGTCTGGGTGCTGGATTTGATTGCGGCAGACTCGGTTTGGCGGGCTGAAAATGTCATCTGAAATTGTATTTTGACTACTGCGCATGCTTTAGCTTGATTAGTCAAACATTTAAAACAAATACAATCCCTAACCAAATCCAAATATATACTCCGGAGATGTTAAACTCCTAACCCTAACAACTGAAAATGTTAACGACGGAACTTCGAGCAATGCAAAACTCCTATCTCTAACGCTATGCAAGTCAGAGCTTGCGCAGTAGTCAAAATACAATTTCAGCACGATGACAATTTCAGACCGCAACACCGTATCTAAGCAAAATCAAATTTCGCTATGATCAGTGAATGGATTTCTCTTTGGTAACGCAAAAGTCAACTTCAAGTCTTTTTGTTTAAAAAAAAACAACTGATGTTACAAAACTACTGAGTCTTAATTAGGATAACGCAAATGCGTTTTTTTGTAAGCGATTCAAGCAAAAATAACTTGCTCTAGAAAATGAGAAAACCTCTTTTCTTCTTCACGTTATCTTTGACCTCAAACGGTTTAACGTAAGTCCGGTTATTTTAAATACAAAAAATTCTTTATCATCACAGCGGATGTGTGAGCCCGCCTTTTTCAGTAAAAAATCTTTTTATGATTTATCTGATGTTGATAAGCTATTTAGTTTTTTGGCCGTTTCCTGCATAGCTGCCGAAATTAAATGATAAACGAATTTGTTTTTGATCGGCGTACAAAATAACAGTGTTACTATTTTCGCTATACGAATGTAAACTTTGAATTTTTATAGACCACTAAATAAGATACGGTAAAATTATGTTCTTTAAGAAAATTACAAATTTTCTTTAACAATACCTTTCTGTTCTCTTTTCAGCTGTTTCTTTTGGCAGGAGTGGGAAAACACCGGGGCAAACTCTGCAAAAACAAAGATACACTCATCTATGTCCTTCAGACTTCCGCAAAAGATTCCCTCTTTTGGAAAACTTCTTTTTACATCCCGTGATAAAGTACGTAATTCAACAAAAAATGGTTTTCAGGACTCAAGTATTTTTTTCTCAGTTACAAAAATAAGAAGTGATATTGCCGGTGTTTTTTTATACTTTTCGGTTTTTATTAAAAAAATAATGTACTAGATTAAAGACAATTATAAACTAATTATGGCACTTTTTGTAACAAGTATTTCCAGCTAAATTTCCACTTACCTTTTCTCAAAAAAGAAACTCGTTTGTATTCTTGATGCTAATTACCTAACAAAACTTTTCACGAAAAAGTCAAAAAGCGTTTCACCGAGTGCAAAGATCCTGTTTCTGCACCTGCAAGTTTCGTCAAAATTCTGGCCTTGAGTAAATAAATCTGATTGGCTAGTTTACTGCAACAAGCTTTGTGATTGGTTCGTTTGAAGAGCACGTCAGACAACTTTCGCGCCATCACGAAGAAATCAACCGTTGTTTTTTCTTTTTTCTCTTTTTTTTTAAATGTGTAATATAGCAATACAAAAACTTCTGCGTTGAAGCTGTGGGATATAATGTGAAAATAGATAATTGGAAAACAAACAATGTAACCTGCAGCTGCTTACGTCGAATTTAAAATCTTCTTAACGATGGCACTTACGGATTAATAGATTAAGATATATAATCGAAAACATAGCCGACGAAACTAGCCTTCTTCAGGTTTTTGAAGGTTTCTTCATGTTCAGGATACAATACACTTAAAGACGGTTTTTCATTATATCCTACAGCTTCAGCGCAGAAGTTTTTGTATTGCCATATTATAGTTTAAAAAAAAAGAGTTTTTTTCTAATGAAAAAAAAAATTCAAATATTTAGTAGGTGGTCAAATGCGTGGGGCTTGCAAACTATAATAAATCTTCTGAAAGGCTCAGTGGATTTTCTTGACTTAATTTAGTCAGTAATAATACGTATATATGTATACTTGTGAATTATGTGTTATTTTCCACAAACGCTTTTGTGTTTGCTAGAAAAACCAAAGGCCGCTGGACAGTTTTTATAGTGGGAGGAAGGGCAATGTCCAGAGGCAGAGTTTTCGTTGAGGTTTGGGGCAGGTGCAGGTGCATTGGTTCGTGCAACTCGCAGATTGGACAAAAAAAAATGGCTCGTGTAACATCACTTTTCGGATGAATTTTTGTCACTCAATGCAACCTTGTTTTCTACTTACAAATCCATTATCATTAATAAAAAATCGTGATCTCCAGCTCGAAACAGTTTAACGAAAGCTTGTTGATAGTTCTGTTCCTTATATGGAGTTGTATTTCCAACTCTAAATACCGCCGTCATACAACAGAAAATTATTTTCATAAAAAAAGAAAAAAAAACGCAAACGGACAACACTGTGTCTTCGGTGTGTTCAAGAATTTTCAGGCCTAGACGTAGAAAAATTGCAGGCTGCAGGGTTTTCATGGCATTGCAGGACCTACACAAACCTGGCCTTTGCTACCGTAGTTATTTACTTTTAAGCCGCGGGGGGGGGGGGGGGGGGGGGGGGGGGGGG
>JAOEHV020091967.1:0-15665 GCA_025447995.2 Isaurus tuberculatus
TTCACGGTGTCATAACTGACATAAGAGCTCTTCCGCTTGCGTTTCCGTCGTTTATGTCGCTCGTGAAAACCAAGCTTTAGAAACGACACAAAAATAAGTTCTGATACTCCAGTTGAACAGTCAAGATGACCGGGAAGTAAGGTTTTGTTAGGTCAAGTCGCCATTCTGAACGGACATTGTCCGTTTACCGGCCGTTATTTTGAGTCCTGATCATATAATTGCATTTACACGTAACATAAGTTTTTGTCAAAATGCTTACTTAATATACTCTCCCGGTTGCCAAAGAATCAGATAAAGCCATGTTTAATCTTTTATTTGTTGGCCACATATACAATTATAGAACCATCCACATTTATAATTTTAAAACGAAAAAAATAAAAAAATATTCAAGGACAGTACTTCGCGTCAAAATAGGATATATTTCATTTTATTGAATAGAATGTATTATACTTCTAGCCAATTAGTTTCGCAAACTAAATTATGAATTAATTATTTGAACAAAAATCATTCAATAGTCTCATTCAGGGTCAATATTCTATAAAAAAAATCTGTTATGAAAATCTAAAAAAAAACATTTCATAAACTCATCTTTACAATACTTTTAAGTTAAATATGTGTTTTAGAAAGTAAATTCGACTGAGGGAGTAAAACACATTAAACTTTCTGTGCTAGTACATTTGGATATTTGATAACACATTACTAAAAGTCACTCACAGTTTCCGTAGAGATTCTTCTTCAAATTAAATAGAAATTTACCGCATAAAATCGAACAAACTCAGTGGTGTAGTGTCAAATCAAACGGTGTGAGAAGTTAGTATCAAACATTCAAATGATTTTTTCTGAAGAATAACTCATTTCACCTGTCTTTCTTTCTTACGCTTGCCCAAGAAATATGCTTCAAAAATGAGTAACACGCCTATCTTTTGCCATATTTCATACTCTAGGAAACTTAAGGACGCATTTCGGGTGTATTTGAGGAATAAATCTGATTCAAGTCACAAATCTTCATCGTTTGATAAAAAATTTATACTTTTTCGAAACATAACTTTTCATTGAGAGATTTTCATTTAGATTTATTCAAATCTTTGTCCGACCGGATTCAGTTTTGTGCCAAAACAGGAAGCTTCCTAATTGTTTATTACTTTTAACATATAATTCGTTTTGGTTCTGCTTTGGCTTTCATTAAGGCCTTAAACTTTATTTTTGTTTATGAAATTGCTATGACTCGGTCCTTTTCATTAATTAATATAAAATCAAAGAATAAAATGCTACGAGAAACCCGTATCAAAAATAAGAAATTTTATTTTATCAACAAAAGAAAAAAAACCGCCAATAGCAAAATGGCGGCCCATTAATCTCCCACTCAACTAACCTAGTGTTTTTAAGTCCCTTATAAAATTATATCATTCACTTTTGTCAGATAGATATTCACTGTTGAAAAAAATAATTCTTATCGTATTTTTGTTCAATTTTAGTAGAGTTTCTGACATCCCAAGATAATTTTAAATCATCAGATGTTTTTCTCTTTATCGTCGTTTTTGAGAAAGAATCCGTGAACAGCAGTCTAATTTATCTCCATCTTTATCGCAATCTTCAAGCCGCACATAGCCAGACACTCTCATCCATATGGATCCTTTTCTTTCGATGAAAGCGCTGATAACAACAAAGACAATTACGACAAAGAAATCGATCAAACTAAAATAGCGGAAAACAGTTCCGAATCCATACTTTCTGACAAGAATCCCCCCTACCAACTGACCAATGCCTTTTCCCAACCCAAAATATACCCCGTGTAAAATCCCCTGTAAGGTGGCGCCTATGTGGGGTGGCGAACCAACAAAGGCCGCCAGGCCGCTCCACGCTAACGCGGTACAGAAACCGCGCAGAAACTCAATTGGCAAAACCAGCCATGCTTCACTCACGACTGAAAAATAATAGAATCGTAAGGCATACACAAGCAGCCCTGCACAAACCATCTTCAGCTCGCCATATTTTTTTATCAGGTAAACAGAAGCATAGTAAAGGGTGACACCTGACAGACATTCGGCCCCAACCAAGGCGCTGAAAAGCGCGGGAGACGAATCTAACTCGGCCAGATGAACGTAAAGGAACGACTGCGACAAGCCGTGGCAAATTCCAGTGAAGAGCGCCATCAACAAGAAGACAAAATACTCCCAATTCGTAAAAAAGATCTTGAGACCTTGTATTAGAGCGCATTGTTCAGAATTGTCTCTATCATCGATATTTTCCTCCTGATGAAATTTGAAGCGCGTTGAAACAAACAGCGCGATGGCCATTAATACACAATAAATGTAAAAAAAAGGTCGATAAATGTCCCACACTTTCTCAGGACATACATCTGATTGATGGTTGTACTGATGACTTACAATCGAGCCTGTAATAAAAGCCATAAATCCCCAACCAACTGTGCCCCAAAGTCTTTGTTCGCCGTATTCATAAGGCTTGTTTCCGAGGGTTTGAAATGTGGCAACATCTGCTAGGGTGTTTGAGGTTGCGCCAACCAACTCACGAAAAATCGTTATAACAAGAACCGTGATAAAAACTGTTTTTGCTTTTTGGTAACTTTTCTCGTCAATCTTTCTATAGAGGTCAAATAACCACACTTCCTCCCACATTTCCTTGTTTGCTAGCTCATGGACTGGTTTTGGTTTGTGATGTTTTGATAGTTCTTGTTTCAGCTGATGGCTTTTGAGGCGACCAATGTGATGCGATTTGTTTCCATGTATTGAAGCGTTCAAATGGTTTGAGATGTTAAGCTTTTGGTTCACTTCACTCAAACAGGATTCAGTCACTGGTGGGACAATTGTAATGAGCAAACTTGAAACTATATACGTTGTCAGAGCCACAAATAAAACGACTTTCACTTTGTTGTACTTGTCAACGATTGTGCCGACAATAGGAGCACTGATAAACAGGCAAAACGGTTTCAAACTGAGAATTATCCCTACCAAGTGAGCAGGCAACAAAAGGGAATGTTTGTAATATAAAGCCATATATGGCGTTAAGCTCCCAATGGCAGCGAAATAAAAGAAATAAAATACTTTGGAGACGAGAAGTGTTCGGTTGATTTCAACTCTTGAACGAAGCCTTTTTAAGATATTGGCGCTTGCTGTCGGGTCATCGAAAGTAAAGCTACTTGTCAACCGTTTTCGCTTGAATCCATCTTCTTCTTCGGCATTAAAAAGTTCAGCAGAACTCCGTGGCTGTTGGCTTGAATCTAGCTGATCGGTTTCATCCATTTTGGACAAATTCAATTCACACGTTGTTACTCAGGATTAGAGTCGAAATGAAAAAATAAACTGTAAGTAATTATTTGACACCGTACAGAAAAACGAGAAATTTCCAGCTGACTGATTATCCTGGCAGATGCTTTGCTATTCTATGATTCCAAATTTGCATGAAATATCGATAGAACAAAACTAATTATTAATAAGTAAAATTCGCTTTGGAAATCGAACCAATCGAACACAATATGTTTCCACCATAGGTGATAGTACTTTGCGACTCAAAGATTTTGTGAAATTTCCTGTATACACTTCTAAAACGTTTAATATCCGAAGCATGTGTCATAAATTCTCAAACCCTAGATTTCTATTGGATTACCCGAAATCTTAGGTCATTATCCGCTCTCGACCGTCTGACAAGCAAAATATTTTTTCAATAAAAAAATGAATGACATAAAAAAATCAATTAAGAGCAGTGTATATTTAAATTTATGAAAATAGTTTAACTTTTCAAATGAATCTGAGTAATTATTTGCATGTGTTCAAATAAAATTCAAAACATTGTAAAAACTCAAAAAAAGATGGTATCAATTTTGTTCTTAAGAAAAACTTTTTGCGAAAGTTAATTTATGACTCTTGTGAGTTTTTTTAAAATCATGTTATACCTTTGAAACTATTGGTGGTCGTCTTGTATAATGTGCATGCTTCGCTGAATATTTATTGACATCTTTCTTGTGGGCTGTTCGATGTAATAGCCATTAAGAACACTAATCCAAGCAACATAATAAACCCAAAAGGCAAAAGCGAAAATAGGCATCTTCAAAAACCTGTAGTTTTCAAATATGATCGACAACTCTTTTAAGGATAAATATTTCTGGTAGAATGAGCATTAATTTCGATTATTAGGCCGTTGTCGGATCGCAATATAGTATAATCTTGATAAACATTGTAATATTGGTTTTCACAAGAGATGATTTGAGATTACCCTCAAATACTTAATATTTGCTTAATGTGTACTAAACAATGAAAGCCTACTTTTTCGAATCTTAAAATAATCAATTTATTGGCAACTTTCAAAAACTTTATATTTTATGTAAATTTTGTTGTCACTGACACTGAATGAAACTGAATGGCTAATGCATACAAGCCGTTTGAAGCAAATCAAGTCAACCGAAAAAAAGCGTTCTTTTTTAAAATACAAAATATAGATTCAAATTACCATACTCAAGATTCTTTTTAAACTACGGTATTGGTTAGCTGTTCAAATTAAAGTGTCCACTCTATTTTTTTTTTGACTGCCTGTTCAGAAACCGCTTAGTATCGTTAAACGTATTTTATTTCACTTTATGAAAATAAAACTATTAACTAAACTCTTTGGACAACGATTGTTTTTTAATTTGATTAAACATTTCTGTTCTTTTACTCTGCTGCTTAGATACGAAGCTATTGTTCTGGCTTTTAAACCAAATATCCGTTAATACCTTTTGAATTTTAGCTTGTGTTCTAGTTTGACACAAAAAAAAGTAAAACAGATTCTGAAAAGAACATGTTATTTTTAATAGTCAGTTTGTACTTGTCTTCGAAATTGCTCGACTAAAACGTGCACGTGGCAGCATATGCAAGTATTATCTTTTTAAAAACGTTTTTCACCTTTTATTTATAGCTAAAGTATAGTTTGTATTGTGGGTGCGGTGGAAGTTTAAGTGTTACCGCTTATGACAGCATTTTGGTTTAAAAAAATTAAAACCGCTTTCGAAACTTACCATTATATTTTGTACAAAATATAATTTTATTGAGTTTGAAAACAAAATTTTGCAAGAAAACACTCAAGATAAACAGTTTTGACAATTTTTGTTTAGATATTAAATATTAGTCACTAGAACTGAATTTGTAAATCTGCTACGAAGCACGTTAAAGGCTGTTACAAACATTTTGCTATGACTATATCGTTTAGAATAATGTTTAAAGACGAATTTGCTAAAAGTTGAGAAGAAATTAAGAAGAAATTCTGCAGTGAGGCTTTGAAATATTATTGGATCCTTGCTTTCACTGACTCTCATCAAATCACGATCATGTTTTCAAAACAAGCTCTCTGTTACTATGGCAATGCCCTTTGCCAAGTTTCTGTTCACGAATTATTTCAATAACATGAATGATGTACTTCAACAAACACTTGAAGAGCCTTTTTTTGGCTCAACAAAAAACAACCTGGTTTCGAATGATACCGAAGCAACAATAAGTTAAGAACAAAGTCTGCAAAATAAACCACGCGTCATGTGATCAATGAATAAGACAATTTTGAGTGTCAACTCTCGCTTCACGAAATCTTTTCAATAATGCAAATGAAAGCAATTAGGCTCTTTATAAAAAGGGTAACTTCTTTACAAGGGAAGATATGGCACAATATATTCAAAGTAGCGTGATTTAAAGAGAGATGACTTGCATTATGTATATGTTATTTTTCCTTTATATTATTTTTATAATTAACACTTCAGCTATAAATACACTTTGAAAAGAGAATATTTCTGTAACGCTTAACAGCTTTGAACGCTTACAAGCTGGCAAGTAATTTCCGGACTTGAATCCGGAATGACTTTCATTCTGCGAGTTCATTTCATCCCCATCTCATAAAAACTGTTTGCATGTTGCCAAAACGAAATTTCAGAATGAGTTTCGGTTTTTACCCGACTGAAAATCTCGTTCTGGTACCAAAACTTGACCCAGATATCAACACGGTATGTAGACTGATTAAGAAATAAAACCGCGTATACTATTTTGTCTGGCAAGTACTACATGAATTTGGCTTTCTGGATTTCAAAAAGAAAAAAATCATCATTAATTAAACGTGAACAATTCGGAATTCGTAGTTGGTCATCATTTTTTCAATGAATGCAATACGAACTTTATTCTTGAACAAATATCAGTATCGTTCTTGTATCGTTGAAATCTGTTTTTCAGTCAACTCAAGGTTGAAATTTTTGTTTTCATTGCCTTAAGTAGTGTAAGGAGCTGACGTTGGGAGCCTTATGATTAGCCATAGTTCACATCATATAGCAACTAATCAGTCACGTTATTTAAACAACTCTAGTTTAATGTTTAATCATTAGTAGAGAAGGGAGCTGAAGTTTCGAGGGTTAGTCCTTCGACAAAGAAACTTGAAAATGTTGAGATTCAGATCCTTTGTTCAATAGCGTTTATATTGGGAGGTATAACATTTTCGGATCAAAATAGGTACTTGAGTATTGCATAGTTTATTTTATGTAATTAAATACAACTTTTTTTTCACCTGGTGGATTTTTTGAAAATTGAAAAGTGAAAACTGTACATCAACATCTGAAAGGCTTAGGCTAATTAAGCAATCTCTATTAAATAAAAAAATGCTCTTAAACACTTTTCAATGTGCTTGTGGATACACCAAGTTCAAGGCCAACAGAGCTGGGGGGTGGGGGTGGGCAATGAGGGTGCCAGCCCCCCCTCAATTTTTAGGACTTTGTTTCAGCAAACTGTACTTTTCAACTTTCCCTCCTAAGACATCTATTCAACAATCATCATCCAAAAAAATAAAACCTGGGCCATTAAAAACTACTCAAAACTAGACCCTCAAGGTATGCATTTAACTGGTATTTCAGAAGGTATAGTTTGCCAATATTTACATGCAACCAACCCCCCTAGAGGCTCGTACCTTTAACACTTGCTAACCTCTCCCTCCCCCCCCCCTCCAAATCACTGTCAGCTTCTAGCAGCCCTGAGTTGGTCTAACATATATAAAGTTGATTCCAACAATGGGTTTAAAAATTAAAAATACAATGTTTATTCCATGCAAAATTATTTGAAAACTTCTGGTCTCCATCTTCTGTGGTTAGTGCATAAAGAGAACCTGAAAAATTTTAGTTTATGCTGTTAGTTTTTATATTATTTCTAGGAATCAAGTGAATCTAATAGCAACATTTGTAATAAGAATTTTAATAACAAGGAGAAGAAGAAAAAAGGGGATGAAAAAGAGAAGAAAATAGAAAAAAAAAAAAAAGAAGATTATGAAGAATTAATAGAAGAACAATATCATGATTATTCTACAAGCCAACCTCACAAATGAGTCTGACATGAAGTTTAGAGGTCTGTCATAGTCAAATGGATAATAAAAATAATACGAGATATGAGGTCTACTTCAACCCGGATGTACAACACAATGAATGTACTATACTACTGGGTTTAACTTATTTACAATTAAGTAACTTTGACATACCTTGCATTATGTTATAATTTTTCCACAAAACAGCTGAATTACTTGTTTTTATCCCTTGGACAAACACATCTTTGGTCTAGAGGTACATCCTTCAATACACTCTCAACATGAAGGCCACAACCTTTGAACGATAAGTTTGAAACAACAAATTCAATCTTAACCGTAATCTGAAATATTCCCCAACTGCTAGCAAGTCCCAAGGACTGCTGTAGTATTAATACGAGTCTAGACTATAAAAACTAAAAAAGGTTAGACAGATGAAGTCGAATAGATATAGTTTGTTTTGCTCGTATGTTCAAACAATTGCTACGCCAATATTTCGTGTCAGCGATCATTTGCGAAAAATAAATTAATGATTTTGATAAGACAATAAAACTTAAAAGTTGTCAAAGTTAAAACTTACTCCTTACCTTTCCAAGAAACTTTTTTGCATGTCGTACACTGTATTTTGTAGCACATACTTTCTAACAACGAAACCCAACTATTGTTGAAATACGATATAGGATCTCTTCTTTCTCTCCGGCAGCACTTGTTTTTTTCTCCCCAGTCCCTTGATCAATCTAATCTAAACAGGCCGCCCAGTCAAAAAACATCATAAAGCACGGATACGCTGGTTACGAGTTAGATTAAAAAGAACAGGCGCGTACGCAGGGGGGTGCATCGGGTGCACGTGCACCCCCCACCTGATAAAAAGGTCTGCTCAGTCAGATCAGATACAGAAAGATAAGTAGAAGGAAAAAGGGATGAAATAAATGAAAGAAAGTGGACAGCCGTTCAGGTCGGGACTACAAATTATATAGTAGACATTTTTCTACTTTTTCATGTTTTCTTACCCATATTGTTGTTAAAAAAACCTCACGAACATGAGTAGAAAATAGTCGAATGATTTCAAAGCAGTGTAAGAAAGCAATAGAACTTAAAGAAAAGCTCACAATGCCGGATGACACTAATATTGTTGTTACACATATCAGATATCAGAATTGTTTAGATATCATATTTTAAGGACTGATAACCTAAGGTCCGCTTAACCTTAAAGTGCACCCCCCTGTAGGAAAAGCTGCGTACGCGCCTGAAGAATATTTATAAAAGAATTGCTAATAAAGTAAATAAAATGAACAACACCTTAATTAAACTTTCTGTGTTGTTATACGTTATCCTATCGGCCGTGGTTAAACCCCGATGTGTTTTAATTGTACGCTGTTTCCGATCGACCCGATCATCTCTCAACCGTCACCGCCATTTTATATTCAAAACCTTGTAAAGTTGGCCCCAAGCAGTGTCACCCTATAATAATTGCATGGTCAGCGCGTCATTATTAAATTTTAAACTAACTGAAAAAATGTTTTGTTCTGTTAAGTTTAAAATCTAATGATGACGTAATGATTGGCTGACCCCCCAATTTCACATTCTGATATGGCTTGGGACTGGTGTGTTACAATGTTTTGAAAATATTAGGCCCAATTTTCATTAAAATACTTTTTTAATCTAACTCGAAACCAGCGTATCATATCGCTCATTGTAAGGTTGCTATAACATCAGGGTCACTTTTATTTATGGTAGATTTATTAAAGTGGTAAATAATTCAACGTGCCCTTAGTACCCATATTACTTTTGGGGCTGCAAGTACTTATGATACTAGCACGATTTTATTTTTTTATTCTATCTTTTTTTCTATTTTTCTATTTCTATCCCAATTTAATTTCCATTTGTAGTCTCAGTTACATTATCAAGATGATTCAAGATATTTTCTGAAAAATGAGACATAGAAATAGTGTGTGCAGTTCGATTTGCTTTAAGGCAACGTTGCAGCCATGATTGTGTTTTAGTAACCAAAACACCCTTGCCTTGACGACGCTTCAAAAAAATGCAAAAAGCTCTTCAGTTTTTCCCAAACCAGAGTAATTAAGTTTTCATTTAAAAAAACACAACCGAAAAACCGCATGAAACAGCGATGATTCCGGGGATTCGATTTTATCTAAAACATTTATTCTGAAACCATTGCAAAATTGAATCTTAAGTCGTCTAGTCGTCCTCTGGCAGGGAGATTGGGCAACCACTCTCTCCTGCCCCTAAAGACAATCACATTTATAAATAAAGTATTTATTTTTTCATTCCTTTTTGGCTCCCTGACACTTAAAGCTTTTCAGTTTTTTTCAGGGAGTCAGTACCTTACTCACTTTTCATTTAAAGTTTTAAATGTTTTTTTGTCTTGTCTTGTGTTGTTTTGTCTTGATTTTGAGTTGTCTTGTCTTGTCTTGTCTTGAATGACGTCATAGATGCTGCTCTATTTTTGGCAGTCAATATGAAATCACGTGACCTACACTTGAAGTTGAACCAAAACTCTTGACGAAAAGGGAAAGTTAAATAACGCAAGATGAACAGACTTTTTGGCCGTGCAAAGCCCAAGGAACCACCTCCAAACCTTACAGACTGTATTGCTAATGTAAGCTGTTCTTTATTTACAGTATCAGGACTTTACTTGATGTAATGGCTTCCAAAGTTGTTCTTTCTGTTGGTACTCGTTCAGCACAGGTCTGTCAGTCTTATAATTTATACTTGTTCCGGTATAGGTTGATAGCCGTGGTGAATCTGTAGAAAAGAAGATCGCTAAATTAGACGCAGAACTGTTAAAATACAAAGACCAGATGAAAAAGATGCGAGATGGTCCATCAAAGGTAGTTGCCACAAACTATTTTGTTTAAAATTCTCGTAGTTGAAGTTATAACAATTTGCTGCGTTTGGAATTTAATTTCTTCCACTGTCTTCATATTTTCTTGTATTTTCATCAGTATTTATAAATGCTCGTTGCTTCTTTTTTTAGAATATGGTGAAGCAGAAAGCTCTTCGGGTACTAAAGCAAAAGAAGCAGTGAGTTCTGTTTTCATTTTAGAGTTAAGGGTGCAGTGACATTTTCTGTTGCTATAAGATCTTATTCATTTTTATCTGTCTTCTTGTTCGTGTTTGTTTGTTTCAGACATTGTCATTCAATGCTTACTATTATTATTAGTTATTACAGAGCGACCCAAGTTACAATGAAAACGCTGTCTTCAGCTATCCCACTTATTGCGTTCGACGAAGGAGAACGCATCCTAATCTTGCTGTTGTTCGCGGGCTCAGTCTTGATGCTATCCTGCTTTGAGAATTTTCGTACGGGCGACCGTCTTAAAATGCCTCGACTTCATGCGACCGTGGTGTCTTGTTGAGTGACAAAGATGCCGAACGCATTTCACTAATCTACGATTACTTCTAGTTTTAGTTAAAATTTTCCTAACTTAGATGTAGTAACTATATATGTTGGAACTCTCTCTGTTTAGTTAATAATTTTAATATTGCAAATCCTTCATTGTGATTGGCTTCTTGGCAATATTTCCTTACTACCCCATATTTCATTATGAATGCATCAAGTACACTGAAAACTTTGACATGTTATTGTTTCTCTTTTGAATAAAATGTATGCACAATGAATTTACGTGGTAGTATGGAAATTTTACCAGTAAATCCAGTTTGTTTGTTTTTTATTTATGCGAAATCAGATTTTAGAGGTATTTATTGCTGCAAGCATAGCAAGCAGTGAAATATTTGGGTACCTTGTGCTGTCACAAGTTCTGGGTACCTCTGTGCCACATACCAGGTTTGCTTGAGGATTTTGTGGACCAACCGAATTTTCCAATTCACCTCGCTTTCATGATGAAAACCAGGAGGATCTATGAACAAGTAATAGTTTTGCCATTGTTGAATGACAAAAAGTGCACATGACCTGACTGTAGAGACCCAATCCGAACACATGCATATGAGGTTTTATCAATTACTGAAATTTCAGTCGAATATTCCACATGGTCTTGATCTCGGTCCCTGTTCGAAGGAGTTTGCATTTTGGAGTTTTTGACTACTCGCAACACTTCCATAGCCATGTGTTACTTCTAGTAAGCTTTTTAAAAGCAAAAATATTGACATGTTGACCATGTTTCTTTCCATTATCAGATATGAAAATCAGCTTGATAACCTACGAAATCAATCCTTCAACATGGAGCAAACAAACTTTGCAACTCAGACACTAAAAGATACTAAAACTACTGTAAGTTTATTTGCAACATTTACTATTCATATTTGAAGTGTCTGAATTTAAGGATTTTCCGGTTGGCACTCAAAGGGCAGCAGGTTTGACTTTCTTGTTGCCTTGAGAAATTTGATTATCTGGTTTTTTACCATGGACAAATGGGCAACCTAATTTCAAACTGGTTTAGTACATATCTTTACTGTAAAAATTTAATTGTGGGTTATATTTTTAGCACAAGGCAGTTTTAAGAAACTTTATCATTAGTTTTTTTATTAAATATCTGATGAGTATCTGTTTGGATGCATGTGAAAAATATTGGAAGGCCATTAAAAAACTGTAGTTAAAAAGTAATCTCTAACTATTTCTCACTTCTTCAATTACTTTTCACTTTCCCACTCTGTCCCCCTTAATTCTTTGCTCTATACTCTGCCAGCCCCAACAGTATCCAGTTCAAGGGACTGCTCATTATTTATTGTACAGGGGGGTCTTCAAATTTTTTAAAACCTGAAAGGGGGGGCTCTGCAAAAATACAGAAAGATGAAGGAAGGGGGGCTGTGAAAAAAAATTACTAGTTTGAAAGTTTTTTATTAGTTTTAAAAATGTAACAAAAATATTGAACAACAATGTTTATAGACCATTCATTATATTCATAAAATGGCAGCCAAATAATTATTTCTCTTTATGTATTCATATAAATTGGCCCCCATTAATATGCTCTTTTATATAAAAAGCCACTAGAGGTGGGGGGGGGGGGAGTCTCCAAAATTTATATCCCTGTTTTGACAGTTGGAGGGGGCTGTGAAAATTCTACTTTCCTTAAGAGGGGGGCAACGAAAAAATACTATAGCTATAGAGTTTCTCCTCAGCCCCCCCCCCCCTGTAAAATAAATAATGAGCAGTCCCTAAGCAACTCTAGATTCAAATGTTTAATGATTCCAGTAATAAATTAGGAAGCTGTTAGCCCATCATTAGGGTAACTGACTAAAATCAGGAGATTTAAAATAATTAAAACACTAGTTGTGCCAGCTGACTCTCTAATGGGCATTGCAATTGGTAAAACTTAATAAGAAACTTAATCAAAAGTGAACTCAAATTTATTTTGAAAAATATTGTTTAAGAAATGTGTGAAAAATTAAATATTTTCTTAGAGGGCAATGCTCTAAAATTTTGCATCTTTGGCAGACGTGACATTCCCCACTAACTGGGTTTTCTAGGTGTTCTCTCCCCTTTTCAAATGTCCAGAACTTTAGGGCTGTCCCTGCAAACTACTCACCATGTTACATATATATGTGAATTTGCCCCATGTAACAGAATCCACAGAGGTTATGGATTCCAAATTACGACCCTCTGGATTCCAACCCCCTGGATTCCAGAATTTGACCCCCAGGATTCTGGATTCCGACCCCCTGGATTCCAGATTCTACTCTTTTGTATTCCTGATTCCAAGATAAGCCCAAATCACTAGATTTCAAACTTAAGCATTGTTTTTGCAGTGTTTTTTCACCCTTTTGAATATCTGCCTCTCTCTTTGCTCTAGCTTTAAGGACTTCTTTAACCTTTGTTCATCAAAGGATGGATTCTGGATTCCAAATCAAATCTGGATTCCGGATTCCAACAGTTAAATTTTCCTGGACTCCGGATTCTGTTACATGGGGCAAGCGAATAATATCAAATCAGAAATCGTAGTTTTATTTAATACCTAATACTTAACTTCTTTATTTTTGATACTGATACTTTTATTAATTGTTTTACTTAATATGTTATTTCAGGTTGATGCTATGAAAACTGGTCTTAAAGAAATGAAAAAAGAATATAAGAAAGTCAACATTAATGAAATTGAGGTAGAAAATAATGCTTTTGTGCGCAAGCCTTGCTCAGTTGGTAACACTGAGCTCAACCATCCCTATATCATCAGAAACCCTGATTTTGATTGAAATTCCTTAGCCCTAACCAACATATGATCATGAAAAACTGTGATTTTGTCATCTGTTGGGAAATTTTTGTAAATTTATCTTATCACTTGAGTACAACAGAAAATAGGGTATAACAATGAGTTTACTAAAAATTTTTGGCATAAATTTTTGTCACAGAATGCTAAAGATAGTAATTACTTCAAGAATAACCAAATTTTCTTGGGAATCATGTCCCCAGCCCAGGGTTTTCCTTTTCAAATGAAGTAGCAGTAGATGAATTTTGAACAGGTGGAGAAGTTGGGCGTTGTAGCGCCCTTGCGAAGCGCCGAAGGTGCGAGCTTCTAGGGGGTCCGGAAGCATGCTCCCCGGAAAATTTTTAAAAACATCACGTAATGTTGACAGTTTTCAATGATGTTTTGTTCAGCCGGGCAGTGAGTCTGTACTTTATTGGACAACAATTTATTATGTACATTTTAGTGTTTAAAAAGGCAATCCGTTCCACATTTATCATCAACACTTGCATTCTTGTCAGCAAGGATGTTCTAGTGATAATAACAGTTGCCGGCGATGAAGCGATTCGGAGACGGCGAAAATCGCCAGTCGCCGGCCAAAAAGGAAAACCCTGCCAGCCCCCCTCAAAAAATGTCTCTAATTTTTTTTCTACTCCAAAGGTAGAACACTCTGTACAAAGATCACTGAGTGCTAAGATAGAGGTCTTGGCTCATTTGTCTGGGACATTAAGCCATTGGTTTAGACTCTTCACTACTATCAGGGGACTTAAAAAAACTTGTACTTTTGTCAGTTAAGAGCTTTGCTTTGACCCAGTGCTTTGGTCTGTTTTTGTAAAACCTGAGCATTGTTGTCATTTAACTGCCATTCAGGTCAAAAGCAGACTAACCAAGTTATACTGTATTTGTCAATGGTATTGAGTTTGTTTCTCAAAATTCCAGGGAAAGTATTGACTTATCATTTAGTAATACATCAAATTTCTCCTGTTGATTAAAGCTTTACAAGACAGTAAAGAATTCACATAAGCCGTAACAAATACTCCTGGGTTTAAATTGATGTTTCAAGGTTGCTAGGGTTTTGAGGTGATTTTCGATCTGGCTACCTTCTGATTTTATTTTTATTTTCTTCAGTGATGTCATTTAGCAAGATTAGATAAAAAGCATGTCTTCCCCAGCTTCAGTGATCTCACAGAATGCTAACAGTTATCATTTTGTTTTCTTTAAATGTCTTTGGTAACTAAGGAGGTGAAGTAAATGTTTCAATTCACTTCTAACAGTCATCGTTCAGGAAACAGAAATTATAAATAACATTTAAAACATCTAGTTAAGTTGAAACTGAAGTTGTTCGTTTTTCATTCCTTTTTATTCTTGAAGTAAATGTTTAGTGCAACTTATTGTGTTTAGGATTTACAAGATGATATGGAAGACATGTTGGACCAAGCGAATGAAATCCAGGAGACACTTGGTAGACAATATGGTATGCCTGAAATGGATGAGGATGATTTAGAAGCAGGTAATGTCATCCATTTTATGGAGACTGCAATAAATTATCATTATCGTTGTCGTTGCCATCATCATTACCACCATCATCATCGGCGTCATCATCATCATCGTTTTCATCATCATCGTTGTCGTTGTCATCATTACCACCATCATCATCGGCGTCATCATCATCGTTTTCATCATCATCGTTGTCGTTGTCATCATTACCACCACCATCGGCGTCGTCATCATCATCGTTGTCGTTGTCATCATCATTACCACCATCATCATCGGCGTCGTCATCATCGTTTTCATCATCATCGTTGTCGTTGTCATCATCATTACCACCATCATCATCGGCGTCGTCATCATTATCGTTTTCATCATCATGTTTCACTCTTGCCCTTTCAAGATTGACATCCGAAGTGATGACTCCATTTCATTTTTCAGAGCTGGATGCTTTAGGAGATGACCTTGCGCTTGACACCGACACTTCATACTTAGATGAAATACAGACACCAGCTGCTCCTGACACAGTGCCTGGAGAGCAAGACACTTCAGGATCAAGAACTCAGGTAAAGTGGTGAGAGTGGAAAGATAAAATTAAGCGCAGACCCCCCCCCCCCCAATAATAATCTAACTAACAACAGCAACTTTTGAATAGAAATTTCAGATTTTATGTACTCAATGGATGGGGTAATAACGAACTTTTACAAT
>JAOEHV020092078.1:0-28073 GCA_025447995.2 Isaurus tuberculatus
AAATAGTGAACGTTTCACTAAGAAACTCTCCACCCAATCCTTAGAGTGCTCAAAAGCATTCGCTCGAGCATAATACATAGTTATAAAGTTATGTTTTAGACGAATTTGAAACAAATTGGCTCTTGGAAAAACCCCTCATATAGCTAGCTTTATTACTCTGTAACAGTTGATTGGGCTCGGGATAAATTCATTGTTTTCTTTTTCTTTTTTTTTGTTTTTATTCGTTTCATACAGGTGACCGTCGAAGATAAAAAGGATGGTAGCAACTATGAGTTTCCCTGTGATCGCTGGTTATCGGATGAGGATGGTTGCCTTACTGTGCATGAAATCGAAAATCCTAACCGAAAGAAGGAACCAGGTTTGTTATGAGGTTACCTCTTTAGTAGCGACTAGTTTGACTTCAGTTCTTCTTTGATTTTTCATCTCGCATTTTTGTCACAACAGAAGGCCAAGGCGAACTTGAAGGAAATACCACGACAGTGACAACAATAATAACAACTAATCTCATAAAGCCTGCGGTTAGTGGCAGCGATGGCTCCACGGAAGAGCAGCTGAAGGCTGGTGGTGGGCGTCACTCATTATATTTACATCCATGCATGTATCCATTCATCTTTCCTGTCCGTCCGTTCATATATTTATCATCCTTTTTTTTTTCATTGCATCAATTTTTCATCTATATGGCCGCCGTTGCATCATCAACTCATATTTTTTATTAATTAAACATTTTCATAAACGATTTTTACATCCATCCATCCATCCGTCCATTTTCCATCCATCCACCCATCCACCCATCCATCCATCCATCCACCCACCCACCCATCCATCCTCCATCCATCCATCCACCCACCCATCCGATCGTCGATCCTCCATCCATCCATCCATCCATCCATCCATCCATCCATCCATCTATCCATCCATCCACCCATCCATCCATCCATCCATCCATCCCTTTTTGTTTTAGTTTTCCGTTTGTTTTATCCATCAAACCGTTTATCCCTTAATCTATGAATACATGTTAACAAACATGCGTGCATATGTCCTTCTGTGCATGCTACCCTCCTTCTAAGCGCCCACAGTCAGCTATAAATATGCATGTTTTCGCCCGTGCATTCAGAAATCATGAACACGTTTATCCATTTATCCCAGAATTCGTTCGCCATGCTTTTATACATCTATCCATTTCTTCATGCCTTTTTTTCAGCATCCCGGTATCAAAGCACGTTCATTTTATCTCTGCAATACTAGCGACCACTCAAGCAAACTTACATCCTCCTTTTATATTTTTCAGCCCATCAATGCATCTTCATATAAATCTATGTTTTCTTGGAACAGTGCTTTCATCCATCAATCCGTCGTCAGTTTGTCCGCCCATGCGTCAACGCCTCACGGTCAGCAGTTGCTTGCAAGATTGGCTGACATTCTTACATACATTTACCTTCCTTTTGTCTTTTTTTTCACGTAGTACTTTGGAAAATAAGGGTGCTTGATTTTTATACTTTACAAGTTTAAAAAATCATTTTTAATAGTTCAGCTTCGTAGGCGAAATACTGGTGTAGACTTGTCTCACAGCTAAATGCCAAAACATTGTTCTGAAATCGAAGGCTGAAAGTAAAAGAAAATTAAAGTCTCCAAACAAGACAAAAAGACATGGCTTTAGTTTTAACACTGAACCCAAGAGTTGCAACAAAGTATAACGTTTTTTACTCTCTAAGCAGGAAATTCCGATGTTTACGCCTTGTCATAGATATGGTTATGTTTATTTTTGTTTCTACAGCTTTTGCTGTATAACTCCCCTCTCATCCACAAATCTTATCATTTAAAAGTATGTTACCTCATTTTTGGTATCGTATAGAGCCCGGGTCAATCACAGTTAAGTTGGATATCAAACCTCCTGAACCAGAAACACGAGAGGAAAAGCCGGTCGCGAAAGATGAAGAAGCTATTGAAATTAAAAGTGTCCCAGAACCCTATCAACCACCCCTGGAATTTGAACAGAAGTAAGCTCTACTGATGTTATTGTTAATCAAACGTTTAATTCTTATAGTTATAAATAATTTTTAGACGCGCTAGAAACTTTCTTTATGCTTTCAAAGGTATGAAAGATATTACGAATGACCGCGGAGTAACAAAAAGGATACCATTGCTTTTACCCCCTTTTAGGTCGTCAGTCAGTTTCCATAAACTGTTATTTTAGTATATCTGAAGGCTAAGGTCGTTTTCTTTTACTTTACTTCATCACCTCGTACCTCTCCCTCTCCAATTCTCAGTCATTGCTCAGGTTTTATTACAGGATTTAAGGAAATCAAATATTTGTCCGAGAAAAGTATGTATCTGACCTTTTGCTTGTTCCAGGGTTGTAAAGCTCCCAAAGGTTATTAGACCAGCTGGATCAACTGAGCCCAAGGATGGTAAGTAGATCTCTTTAAATGTATATTCAGCTTCAAGTAATGTAACAAGTGATGCTTTAGACGAAAGAAAAAGAGATCATCATTATTATATTATTAGCATTGATGATAGGACAATTACATAACATTCGGAGGACATATAGTTTATTTGTGGCCCGAGTAGCGTCATTTGCGACCGAGTGAAGAGAGGGTTTGTAGTTTGTACGTTTAAGGTGAAAATGGCAAATAAAAATGAGATAGTGATAATAGTGGTGAAATGGGATTTTGCTTTTTTATAAAAAATACGAAAAAATACGTGTTTGAGCATAAACGAATTTGAGAGTATTATAAATCTCAGTTTTAATCGACGGAAATATTTTTTTCCAAGGCTCAGATTATGTCTTGTCTACTTACACTGGTGACAAATGGGGGGCTGGAACCGACGCCAACGTTTTAGTTACCTTGTTTGGTGAGAAAGGAGACTCGGGCGAGTTCAAGTTGGACAATGAAGAAAACAATTTTGAATCTGGAGGGTAAATACAAACTTTGCTTTAAAAAACCTTATTATGAATGTTTTATTTCGTTGTATAAAATCGGTTATGTGAAGTTAAAGTTTACTAACTTTGATAAAATTCATTTTTGTCGCAGAGTTGATATTTTCAAGGTTACGAGTGATACTTATCTAGGAGAACTTCAGAAAATCCGCCTTGGACATGACAATAGTGGAATGGGGCCCGCTTGGTATGTCGACAAGGTAAAACCTCATTTTCAGTTTTTATTAATGTACCGCAGGATAGTTAAAGAGATGTTTGGTAGATCAGTTAGCACTTTTGTGGCAATTGTGGTTACGGAACTTTTATGTTGCCAGGGATCTAGCCGTACGATTTAATTCTTGAACTGATAAAATAATGATGAAGTGGGGGAATACTTTATTCTTCAAAAACCATCCAAAATACATTCTTTAGACATTTGATGGCTCCATGAGAGAGTATACGTGAGCTTTTTTAAGTTTATGCTATTTTAAGGCTTTCTGGAATTCCATTGTAGTCCGACTACCTAGTTTAAAGATAATTTAATACTTAATCGTTGAGCTCATCATATTTTAGGTCGTAGTGGTAGATACTAAGACGGACAAACAATACGAGTTTCCTTGTGAACGTTGGTTTCCTGATGAAGACGATTCCTCCTTGAGCTGTGAAATAGAGCTGCCAAAGCCAAAAGACGTTACCGGTGAGTTAAAAAAGTACGAAAATGATTGTGTGCTGTTTATCCTTTAACTGGACAATAAAAAAACGTTTCTTGGTGATTGTGACACGCCGTATTTGCTGTTAGTTGGACTTAAGTTTATCATTATTGTTACTAATTTGCCGCTTCCGCGACCGTTATCTCCATCATGGTCATCATCATCATCATCATGGTCACCACCACCACTGTCGTTGCCATGGTTGTAAATACTAATGCTCAGTGTCTTGTGTTGCACGTGGTTTGTTCATCTCGTCAGCTGCCACTGGGGCTGCTCTCTAAGCTCTGTTATACTCATTCATCCAGTCTTTCTTAAAACTAAAAGTTCCTCCTAATCTACCATTCCTCCACTTGTTGAAAATATTAAAGTAAATAAAACTTTATTCAACCATTGAAAAATTCAAAAATTTGATTTTATATCAAGAATACCTGTGTCCCAAATATAATGTTTTACAGTTAGCAAGCCTGAAAAAGATAAAGAACCAGAGGTTGAGAAAGTTGTGGAAACTTTTGAATTGGAAAGCGTTCCTGAGCCGGAGCCATTGCCTGATTGGCCACGTGATAAAGAGGCCGAGCCCGACAAACCGCCAACGTAAGTAAACTCGATCGGAACGTGGGAGGAGCTTTGCTAAATCGTTCCCTGATTTCCCTCTCTCCCGATCAAAATTGTCACTGTAACTAGGTCGATGTTTGATGGAATATTTTTCGCTATCTTGTGCGTGTTTCTTTAAAAGAAGATGATTCCAATTATTTTTAATTAGTTTCGTTTATACTTTAACTTGATATAACATCGGCTCTCTCCCGATCGAAATTATCACTATAACTAGGTCGATGTTGATGGAATATAACTCGGCTCATCGATGGTCTTTTCAAGTGCATTTTCTCTCTTCTTCCCACATTGTTATACTAATCATGCCTTCTTGTATGACTCTTTAGCCTTTATTCTCGTTTGGTTCTTAGTAAAAATTTTAATCACATTTTTGGTAGTGTAAGTATCCGCTTGTTTACTTTCTTGTTCCATTTTTAAACAGCATTGTTACAACAAAACGAACTGTGAAAATCATTAGGTCTAACGACCCAGCAGAGCCAACTGAAGGTGAGCTTTGTGACATTATTGAAATTTTACGTAAATAATTATCTGCGCATACTTAATAGCGTTCATAAACTGTTAGTTGTTTTCCAGGTTTTTAAATGACAAACTATCCAAAAGCGAGAAAAGCAATTAATAATAATAATTATAATAATAATAATGACTTTATTTAGGTGTCAATTTATTTAGCTGGCCATAGGCCTACTAATTGGGGACACAATCTTCACCACTCGAAGGTGGACGGAGACCTTTGACATGACAGACACACACACATAAACACACATAAACATACAGATGTCTCCGAGGGCCTACGGTTTAACATCCTTATCCGAGAAGAATAAAAAGAGTGTTTTTGTAACACGTTCCAGGTTCCGATTACACTGTCTCCACTTTTACTGGTGACAAATGGGGGGCTGGTACCGATGCCAATGTTCTTATTACCATATTTGGAGAAAACGGTGATTCTGGAGAACTTCAGCTAGACAACTCTGGAAATAACTTTGAAAGTGGACAGTAAGTTAACTTTAACTACAAGCTCATTTAGTAACTTGATTTATTACGCGGATGTTACCAAAAATTTTGTTTGGCACTTTTTCGATAATAAATTTCATAAAAATTGCCAGATTTTTTTTGCATCTCGGACCACTAATACAAACATCGTGTTAGTACCAACTTTATCACTTAATCATTTAAAAGTGAACATGTACATGCTTTTTTCTGCGTTATATATATATAAACCAATCGATTAATTGTTTGTCTATATTCGGTCTTCTATTGATTTTCTTTTTGATCAACACTTGACCAGAGATTACGTTTTAATTATTTTTTAGCTGCCAGAAGTTTGAATGTTGCCTAACCTGTGCCACATAACGGCAGATCTTAACACATACTGGCAGAGCTAAAATACCTTAAAATTAGGATCCTGTAGTTCCTTCAATGTATGAATCCTAGAAATTTTTGTTATTTTAGAAAGGACACATTTGAAATTTGTTGCGAGCCACGTCTTGGAGATCTTCACAAGATTCGTATCGGACATGATAATACTGGAATGGGTCCCGCGTGGTACTTAGACAAGGTAAGTATCTGACATTGAGAGCGGGACCGGCGATCAGCACTATTGATACTAGTTTAAAAGTTTGTTAAAAATCTACTGAAGTTCGTCAGCAAGTAGGGAAAACACACAATTTGATCAAATCCAGGTGGAAATGTTTAATCATCTCCGTAAGTAGGAAGCTGACGTTTCGAGTGTTAAACATTCATCGGGTAACGTTCAAACGTCATCTTCCTACTCGGCGTAAATAAAAATTTCAATCTAGTATTAATTAACTCTTCAATGTGTTTCAGGATGAGTATGTTGCTAAATAAACCTTTTTTTTTTAATTAAATTTATTTTAAACTTTAGTCATACAGTGAACATCCACCTTTTTGTTTATGGTTCCCGTACCAAAGTTTTGGATGCATGAGTTATTTATCTGGTTGACAATTAAGGATTGGAGGAATAAGAAGATTGATGCTGCGACCCCTAACTCTAATCCGTAATAATAACCAAGATTCTTTTGCTTGCGCACAGTTTCATGGAAAGTTCAGTCAATTTGTTTAAATAAACGGTATCATTATCAGCAAAGCGTAGTTTATCTGACAAGGCTGAGAGTTTCGGCAAAGTTTGAAGCATACGCTACTTATTTTGCCGCTACATTTATTTACAACAGCATACATATCTTTTGGTATAAAAACGTTTAACAATAAAAGTTAAAAAGTTTTCAACCAATTGCTTACAAATAATTTATTTAAACCCAGTAATTGCCTCCTTTTTTTATTGAAGAGCTGGCTGTAATTTTTTAAATCAGGTCACAGTGTTGGACAATAAATCCGGAAAACTTTATGAATTCCCTTGCAACCGCTGGTTCCCGGATGAAGATGATGGCACTTTGAATGTTGAGATTGGAATTCCGAAACCTAAGGGCGATGAAGGTATATTACCAAGATAACTTTTTCCCATTGTACAACTTAATGTCAATATTTGGTCATTGCGAAAACAGTATCATACAATCAAGAGAGCACTTCTCACGATAAGAAAGGGAAATTCAAAAGTGGAAATGCTTCTATTAAAAATGTCAGTTATTCGTGTTGTTAAAGAACCGTTATTTTCTTTATTTTGTGGTTTTTATTAAAGTTTGTTTACGAGCATTAGACCAAGTTTTCGTGACATTATACAAATGATTTGGTTAATATTTGGATTGTCGATAGTTGCCTCAAAAGTTCTAAAATTATTTACTTATTTTTTAGTGTTAAGGGTATGAGAACTGTTCATTACCTGTAAATTGTAAGACTTGAATATCGGTTTTGTATTTCTTCTTTAGTAACCGTTGTCCTGCCTTCTACCGAACCAATTTCAGAATCTACAGTCAGGTAATGTTGGTTCTTTTACGTCTCTTTGCATGTTTAGTTTTTCTTTTGTTATCGAGCTTTAAAAAACTATTAATAACTAATTGTAACCATTTGGAATTGCTGTTATCGAGTGAAGCAAGACAGAATACATTCTTGCAAAAATCCGGATTTGTGAAGATCTGTAGGTGCAGTTTGCGTAAAACTTTTCGATTTAGGCTTGAATTCTGTTTTCCGATTCTGGCCGGTTTTCTTTTCTTCAGTCATCCTCTCTTAGTCTAATGGTCGCCCTTCAGATAGCTCGCACTGTTCAATCTTGCATTAAATAAATATTTGGTTTTGTTCCCGCTTATGCTTCAAAAACCTTGTACAAGTAGCTGCGTTTGAGCTTTTTACGCCATTCATCATTGGGCTAAAGCTTAAAGTAATATCTATTTATACATTACTAATAGCAATAAGCAAAATGCTTAACCCTTCAGCTGTTTGAAATATGTTGCTGCAACTGTGGAACATTATCTTTTAATATTAAACTTGTGGGAAAAGAAAAAACCCCTCAAAAAACTATGGATGTCAGAATGATTGAATGTTAAAACAAATGCTTCTTTTTCGTTATCCTTGGTATAAGTTAATGCCCATGTTTTGTTCACAATCTGATCTTTGCTTATGCTTTTATTACTAGAACTGTAACAACAACAAGAACAGTGAAAATTATAAGAGGACAAGGAGGACCCATAGGAGAACAAGAAGGAGGTACAGTACAAAGCAAGATAGGTTGTCCCTCCGTGAATTAAGGCTACCACGTTAATAGTTTTGGAGAATGTCATAGTTTAATTGAATTTATTCGGGATATTGATGACGTATCTGACAATATACTTTCCCACAGGTTGTGAGTATATCGTGTCTACTTACACTGGCGATAAACTTGGAGCAGGAACAGATGCTAATGTTTTGGTTTCATTATTTGGTGACAACGGGCAGTCTGAAGAGTTTAAGCTCGACAACAAGGGGGATAATTTTGAGAAGGGAAAGTAAGTATTTTTGGTGATGTCAATGACTTAAAATTTTCAGCAACAATAGAAGATATAAATTCTTAAACCGCGCACGTGATTGAATTAAGGTTAGGAAAGCTATTTTTTTTAACGCTTAGCTTCATGTCTTGTTCTCAATGATAGTTCCAATTTATTCTATTAAATCCATAAATAAACTATAACTAAGTTGGGTAAACCTTTTGTAATTTTATTTGTAATTTTCTTCGACTTTTTCTGTTATCTATGACATTAAAAGATTTTATAACAGTGGTAATTGGAATTATACAAACAGTCTTAATATATAAAATTTTTTGTGTTATACCATCCTTATTAAACCACATCCATTTCGTCACCTTTTGTGTTCTTTGTTGATGTATCGACATTCGAATGATCTTAGGTATTGACAATCAAATTATCTGATAGGGCAATCAGATTTATTAAGGTATATCGATGCAAGCTGACAAATTGCTCTATCAACAGGAAAGACACCTTTAAACTTGCCACTGACGTTCATCTCGGGGAACTCAACAAGATTCGGATTGGTCACGATATTTCTGGGCTAGGTCCGGCCTGGTATCTCGACAAGGTAATTGTTGGTTATATATCCTCCTGAAAGGAGCAGATGTTTGAAGGTTTTAGCTAATTTAATTTAATGAATCGGAAATAAAACTGAAACCATCTAATAGAAAACCTTTTGGAAAAGTACCGTCTTTTTCTTTCCATAAGCTAAATCCTTTTTCGAGCCCAGTGGCCCATTAGGCCGGCGCTTATATTTCTGGTTTCCGTAGTGTATGAGTGCTTCTGACTCCCCCTGGACGGGACACTAATCCAACGCAGGTTAGCTCCCAGCCGAAGCTGGTACTCATTTACCGACCTCGTAAGGATGGAAATCTGAATAAGCTTTGGCGGAAAATAAGGTCACACAAATGTCATTTTGGCAGAGTTTTTTTCCTAACTGTAAAAAAAAGCTTATTTACTACTCTTAAAATAAAAACTTCCAAGTACCAAGGGCGTTTTACATGGAACTTTATTACTTCCTTGTAGTTGTTCTGGTACTTGTCTTTACTTTTTCCTATTTTCCACTGTTAAAACAAAATAGAAAACGACTAATTTTATTTTCGCAGTTACAATAGTTTAAAGGACAAACACCAAAGTTATCATACCATCTTTATTTATTGGTAATTTCTCTACTCGTGCTCTTTTGTTGCTAGATAACCGTCCTGGACACAAAGACTGGAAAACTCTACGAGTTTCCTTGCAAGCGTTGGTTTCCGGATAAAGATGGCAGCTCTACCAGCTGTGACATTGAGCTGCCGAAACCAAAAGAAGGAGAAGGTTTGATTACATGTTCTTTGCCAACTCCATTTTTGCAATAGTTCGTATCTCTATAATAGACTTCACAATTTTGCACGGATATTTCTAGTTCAATTCGTTAATGGATTCACTTTAATTGTAGAGCTGAAACACAGTGTGTGTCTAATGTAAGTTTGAAGGAGTTGTAGAATTCTCAAAGAGATAGCTAAGATGTGGAAATAAAATACATTTCATACATTTCAACTTTCATACCACGAGTATCACGAGATTTTTAGTACGTTTTACTCACTATACATTAATTTGAACAAATTTTGAAACAATTGGATTAAGTGTTTTTTCTTCGTGGCGGTCCCGAGGTGGTTAGGACGACCCCACGAGACTTGAAGTATAGCAAATATTGAAGCACATAAGGTTTTCTTGACAAATAACTTAATAGGCTTATATTGCTAAAAACAATATGTTATCGTTTAAAAAAAGAAATGCATGAACAAAAAAAAATTAATCTTAGTGGAAGACAGATGTGTCCCGGTTTTAAATCTCTTGCTTCGTCTAAAATGGAAGGAAAAGGCTTGTATAAAATTCATGGTGGTGCGCCTGATAACGTTTTTCTGTATGAGATTGTTTGAGAGGCATGCAAGCTTAAATAGATTCCTTTAATGAATATTTTTGAGCCAATCATCCCCTCACCCTTCTTCACTAAACCCAGGGTTTGCGAGGGTTTTAATGACTTTTTTTTATTGACTATTGAAAGATTTTAAATGTGTTCAGTTAGCGACAAAAATCGAGAAATGGGTCGGTAGAAATTTCAACTCAGAAAATTTTGTTTTAGTTGTTGTTCAGACAGTTGTGATACCTGGAGAGCCTGGCGATATGGATGGTGACGTCATTGAGACATCATTTAAGGGTCAGAGTGAGATTACTCGCGTGGTCAAGAAAGAAACTGTTGTAACAAGGTAAGAGATTCAATCAGGTGTCCGAATAAGTCATTATCATTACCTTCAATCATAATCACCATCAATATTACCACCATCATCATTACCTTTATCATCATCATCATCATCATTATTATCATCATCATCATCATTATTATCATCATCATCATCATTATTATCATCATCATCATCATCATCATTATCATCATCATCATCGTATCATCATCACCATCTTCGTCGCCATCACCATCTTCATCGCCATCACCATTGCCTGTTTGACTGAAAAGTGTGGCCATTTGAGGTTTATATTTCTTTTCTTCATTTTGCTAGCCGCACTAACTTTAATTGATGTCAAGCTTTATTTCCTATATTTCGGTTTATCATATTGTATATCAAACATGAATTGATAAAACCTAACTACGAGTGATGCAAAGTGGCTTGTTAAATTTAAACTAAATGGACTTCATTTTACCGCAACAGAACGATCACTGTGACTGGACCGAGCGGAGAACCCGAGAGTACTGAAGTTATTTCAGGTCCAAGGGAACGCAAGGATTCCACATCTTCAGCGTCCTCTATTTCCAGCAGTGACAGTGAAATCCAGAAATTTGCCGAATTACCGAGGACGTCGTCCAAAACAACCATAACAACAACAGTTGTTAAGACAACCACGTAGGTCCTAATATTGTGCCAAGTATTTTCAATTTTTCTCTATTATGAGAATATTTTTATTCTTAATAATATTATTATCGCTACTTTCGTGGTCATAATCATTGTCATGGTCAGCAATACAGTACAATCTTCACAGTCATTACAGTTCTTTCTTCCTTATTTACTGTAACCATTAACTTCATTCTTTCATTCTTTCGTGTTTTTTTATTTTGTTTGTTTTCTTTTATTCAATTGTTCTTAACTTAAGTTAAAAATGCATGTAAAATGCAGAAATTTTGTGAAACGTTAAAGACAGCGATTTTTTATCAAAAAAACTTTTTTCTTAAAGTTTTTTGACATTGGACCGCATTGACCTTTTCAGATATCTTTGTATACTCTTACATCTCAGTATTGTGCATATATTTTAAATATCGTATTGTGTATATTTAGAGACTAATATGATAATAAAAGTATTTTGCGATGCAGTTACAAGTATTTTTACGAATTATAACAACAAAGGGTGGCCTGAGAGAGGGTCAGTAATAATCCAAATGTAAAGAATATAATATAACCTCTGTCAAATTTTCAGTTGGTTCTAATACTTTTACATTTTAGGACCGGTCCAGGAGGTATACAGGTTATGGAAGAACATACGGTTCCGCTCAGGCGTGAACGGCCGCCCATTGCTCGGCCTGAATCACTTGACTTGAACGAGGGTAGAAAGGAAGATTTCCCCAAGCCCAAGACTCGTCCCTTCTCTGAGCTCATTCTTCCACCAGATCAAAGAACACACAAAACAGAAGGTTTGTACTGAGGCTGACAGAATGGATAACAATACACTGCACAATAAAGAAGTTAATAAAGAGTGTTCCTACGGGCTCGTGAAAACTGAGAAACACTGGAATCTCTTTCAAGACTCTGGAAATTTTTAAATCTACCGCTGAAAAATTCCGAAAAATAATTTTAACAAATTTTTCTTTTAGTTTCTTATTTAGATGAAAATGAATTTCAGTAGACCTTTTTTTAAAATACTTCAATACTTGGGTAGACCCATCAGTTGCTCTTTTGTCAATTTAAAAAAAAACCGCGTTTTTGTTCGATTTCTTTCATTTCATTATTTTGCTCAATTTTTTTTTATCCTATTTCTTTTACCTGGGCCCTTATAGCTTTGTTCTTTAGAGTGTTCTTAAATGACCAGGCTTTTATTTTCCCTTAGTGCATGTGCACTAACTTGTGGACATATCAATCCTGGCTTTTACACAGAAAATGTATTACAACGAGGAAGTCCTATTCAGTGCAAAATCAGTGGCAAAACTTGTTCATTTTTTAGTTCTCTACTCCAGAGTATTAGCCCCAAACCAAATGTATAAGTTAACTATAAGACAAAAAAGTTACTGTTAACTTGCCTCGTATTTTAACTTATTCTTTTTGAATTATTTTATAGCCTACACACTCCCGCTAAAAGGTAATGTGGGTGTATGGGTGCCGCATCCCGACAGTGCTCTGTCACCTGACATGATGGGGGACGCGGAATTTGAGCGTCTGTTGGAGTTAGAGAGAGAAGACCCAAGTCAGTGGAACAGAGTTAAGAAAACAAAAGATGCCGAGGTGTGGAAGAGAAAAGGAGATGAGCGGGCACCCATTCACAAAGTAAGTCTTCAGTTTTGGTGGCTGATGTATAACAATCACAAGATTGATACTCAGAGATCATTGTATTCTCTCACATTTATGTGTGGTTATTTTAAATAGTTTTTACGACTGTCTAACTTAGTTTTCAGCCTTTTAGTGTTAAAGTTATTTTTCTGGAACCGTTTTTAACATTTTCTTTTTTGTCTTTTTTTCAGGCCTACATTAATCTCGAAGGGGTTCCTTATAGCGAAGGTATGTGTGTTTTTAAAGTTGTTTGGGTCAAAATTTAGAAGAGTGTGAAACACACTCCCCCATTTTTTGCTTTTTCTAGAGTTTGGAAAGATTTTGTTTGAAAGAAGGTGTTGCTTTGAGGAAAACTTATTGCCTTGTATTTTTTTCTTGTAATCGGAAACCATGAATGCGATATATTGAAAACTTTGAGTCTAACTGAAACAGCTTCGTTTAAAATGCTCGGCGTATGAGAAACACAGAGAATGGACCAGACATAGCCTAAATAGAGTATAGAAAGTTCTCGCTTTTCATCCGAAATAGGGCCACGTTTTGATAGGTAGGATGGCTGGCACTCCCCTACCGAACATTATGGAGGAAGCTCCCCAAGTTCTCCAGTGTACTCCAGTTCAACTTCGTCTCTTCTCCACGTGTTTCCATGTCTGCGATCTTTTTGTCTTCCTCCGATCCTACCTGTATTCACATCGCCTGAGTATAGTTTCAGATTGTAAAAAAAAACAACAGAAAAACAAGAGAAAACAGGTTTCATAGATTTGATGTCATTTTGATGGTAAATGTAGCTATGTCGCTTTGACGATGTTTTCAATGCTTACTTCAAATTTATTGCAGCTCTGGATCTCATCAACAACTGGAACACAAGACCGAAGTGGGACAAGACTTGTGCAGTTGTACACGTTCTTGATGACGTGGACAATTTCAAAGTATTGTACATGTAAGTTTTAACATATTTCTAATTTTTTAAATACTAAACAGTTAAACTGGGAATGGCTCTAAGGGGATGGGGGGGGGGGGGGATGATTAATATGAATGAAAACATTTAGGAGATCATCTTGAATATATATGGTTTATTCACCGTGACCACTACAACTATTACTATTACCATTACAGTTACTGATTTCACCATTACTACAACTTTTACTACCGACTGATTTTAATTAATCCATTTATGGTTTATTTGATTCAAAAGAAATGGTAAACTCTCCCTGTATTTATCTACCCAGGTGCATCAATACCCCGCCACTGTTCCGCAAAAGGGAGATCGTGCTAGCAACAAAGGAGAAAGAAGGCAAAGGTGAAGACGAAGCACCGTTTCACATCGTAGCTTGGCGAAGTACCAAACATCCCAGTGTAGCTGAACCAGATAAGGCTTTAAAGAAACCTTCCCTAATCAGGTCAGAAACTACATACAACAGTACCTAGTACTAGAGGTTAGAGAAGGAGTTGGAAGGAGAGGAAAAGACCTCAAATCACATGAGCTGTGATAGCCTCTCCTTGTTTCGAATTTGATTTTGAAATCATGCCATCTTTTTATTCTTGCACGAGCAAGAGATGCTAAACAATAAATTTGTGTTTTACGGATAAATTCCACAATTTTCTCCTACTCTCCTTGGAACAGAGTTTCAAGTTCAGATTCAGACCAATGGCTCATTTGATCTGAGGTAATCCCTCCCGGTCTCCTAAAATCCAGGGTAAGACTTCGTATATTTTACAAAAATGGGGATCTTTTTTTTCTGAGAGATAATCTTTACAGAAATCATTTTTACTATCTTTTGCAGTGTTCATCCAATACAATTTTTTTCCTCCTCTTATTCCTCTTCAGACTTTAAGAAGTTTGTTTTATTTAATCGGATTGTTATAATTTTGTAACCATTTTCATAGGTAAACTTACGTTACCGAAAGAAAACTTCCTATGATAAAACTTAAAACACAGAAGATTAATACAAGCAGCAACCATTAAAAAAAAGTTATTGAACAACTAAAACTTTATGGACCGAAGCTACTGGTAAATCATGGGTCGTGGACCTCTTCCTGTCGAATAAGTGTATTTGTTTTACTAGCCAACACTTGAGTAAACTTTGTAAAGGAAAGACAAATGCTTGTATCTTTTTGCAAGATATGAAGATGTTATTTTATTCTAATTGTTAATTTCTTGAACTCTTGTTGCCTTTAGGGTCCAGGCCTTAACTTCAGGAGTAATCATTCGCCCCGTCGACGATGGTGCCCAGTCTTCCAAAGTAGTTGTAATAACTCAGCTGCCAGTTGAGTCATATAAACAAATCAATCACACTTTCCTTGCGGGAAACCCGATCAAATGGGAACAACAACTGAAAAAATATTATGCAGAGGAGCACAAACCTAGCGAGCAACAGATTGAGCGGGAAAAAGAACGAAAACATAAAGAAGAGGAACGAAAGAAACAAGAACGAAAAGACAGTAAACGAAAGAAAAAAGAAGAAAAAGAGAAGGAAAAGAAGGAAAAGGAAGAACATAAAAGCAAAAAAGAAGAAGCAGAAAAGAAAGATGATGAAGAGAAAGCAGACGAAGCTAAGATAGAAGTAACAGAAGATGTTACTGTAGAAGCAAGAGCAGATGTAGAAATGGCTGTTGATGTTGATTTTGGCATGGAGAAAAAAGAGAGTGATGAAGAAAAGACAAAAAAAGATTTAGATGAAAAATCAAGAAAGCAAAAAGAGAAGGAAAGAAGAAAGAAGGAAGAAGAGCAAGAGAAGAAGAGAAAAAAGAAAGAGGCAGAAAAATCCAAGAAAGAGAAAAAAGAGAGAGAGAAAGAGAAAAAAAAGGCGTCGGCGAAAAAGAAAGCTGAGAAAGAGAAAAAAGAATCAGAAAAACAACAAGAAGAACACAAGGAGAAGGAAGCAGTGCTAGATGACAAAGAAGCTGAAAAAAAGGTCGAAGAAGCTGATAAAGAGGAAAATAAGATGGAAGAACAAGCAACCGAACAAACGTAGCTTGTTTTACCTTAATATTAGCAAGAACTATAAATTCTCGTCACGAATTTTGAATTACATGCCGCAAATAAACAGAAAAATACTGCTTGAACTACATATCTACTCTAATCAGCTATTTTGCAACTGTTTTTAAATCAGCTCTGAATTACAAATATTCTAGATCTTTTTTTGACAGTGTGTATGTTTCTCATGCAAACAGGCTATTTCTACCGCGTTTTTTTCTTTCATAAAACAGTTTGTCGTGGACGTAATTTAAGGACATTGGCCGATCAAAAGTTAAGAGACTCAAAGGGTATTGGTTTTTTGTATTAACTATCATTTCACTTTTGTGCATAAAGTCAGGTGAAAAAGTTTCCTCAAATGCCTGTTTAGAAATTTAAAGTTTTCCTCAACTATTTTATGCAATAATACAAACGGAAACTTAACATGTAGCTACTGTATGTTTGATGTTAGTAAGCATGTCACGTTGCCAAAATTAGGCCGTTTTTACGTTGAGCTTAAAAAAGTATTAGTGACCAAGCATTTTGAAAATTTTCTGCAACATAAATTGTAGAAACAATAGATACTTACTGAATTTACATTTAAAAATCAGCAGAATGATTGTTTTATAAAGTTTTCATTGCTGATTGTCAATTGAGATGGTTCTAGGTTTCCATGGGCATCAACGAAAAACTAAGGGGCAAGAGTGGTTTTTAGAGTAGTTATTTGAAAATCCCTTTACAAGTATTACGAATCAAATGCTTTGACCATCCTGGCCAATGAGCTTCTGTGGTCATAAAGAATATAATGAGGTGCCGTTTCTAGGTATTTCTGTTCTAACGGAACACCTTTCTTTCTACCCATTTCCTTTTTGATACGAGACTATGGGTCTTTTTACTGCAGTATTTGACATTCTTCATTCGATACTGATGTACAACCATCTTAATAAGAAACCCTCACTACAAACATTTTCAACACCTTTTATATTTTTAACTTTGGAGCTCCAATTTTAGTTAATCACTGTCTCTAATCAAATTCTTCAAACAGCACTCGGGACTCTGACCGGTGTGCCAACAAGCGTAACAACACGGCATGTCTCTCACCCGTATAACCTACTGTATTACAACTATGATCGTATAGAACAGTCACCTTTTCTGCTTTGAAACAAGGCATAGAGTCAACTGCAGTATTAATATCAATAATAATAATAATGAACTCATTAATATAGCGCTTATTCTGCTTTTAAGCTCTAAGAGCTTTACAAGCAAATACAAGGATTAGCAGTTGAGAAAGAAACGCCTCAAAGAATTAGGCAGACCGAATCATCGGGATATAAACTACCTTGCTCTGTTCGATAAATGTGTGGGTTCCTTTAAGTCCCCCATTAGAGAGATTGGACCTACGTTTTAACTTCCTTATCCGAAAAGACGCGAAAGTATAACCATTTGCAGATTTTAGAACAAAGGCAGAATTTTCTCCGCAATTATTTTAGGATCCAGAGTGTTGGTCCGTACGGGAATCGAACCTGAATCTCCCGCTCAAAAGACTGGCACCTTGCCAACTAGGCGGCGGTATTTATGCAGTCGGAAACGTTTTTTTGAATGAGCTTTGGTATCAGGCTGAGTCACAATATGTAAAATAGATAAAACCTTAACAACGTGCTGTTTATCACGTAACTCGAAACATTTTTTGATGCTTTAAACAGCAAACATTTATAATAATTAAAATCACAAAGAACATGTTAAAGGTACAATTTATTAATCGAGTGTTAGTCTAGTCCTATATAAACTGAAAACGTTTCTTATAATATATGTTGTTATTATCTCTGATTCGAAATTTCCCCGATTGGTTATGAAGAGCCGAGTGGATTAACTTAACGCCTTCAAGCATTTTGCTTCGTGTTTATCTAGGAAGTTTGAGATAAGGAGAGTTCATCTTTGGGCCTGATGCCAAACAACAATTAGAAACTGAAATTATTTCACTGGCTATCGTTTTTCAGAAATGGTAAAACCTGTAAGAGATCACTGATACAACAAAGAAAAAGCAATTAAAAGAATACAAAATCACAACAAGAAACAAAACTGAAGAAAGAAATAAAAACCTTTTCCTTTTACGGTTAAGCACGTAATGAAGTCAACTAATGTTTATGTGTTCAGGTTATCAAAACATAATAACACTGGACAGAATTGCTTAAATTGCTTTGTGAAATAGCTGGGGAGGTTAATCGGACAAATATAATAAGTAGCTTTTTTTGCTATCATTTATTAACTCGTAGGAAAGGGGAGAAGGGAGTTTCACACATAGGGCTTTCGAAAATTTGTTTTAACAACCTGCAAGATCAATAAACTATTTTCAAAAAAACAAATTTATAGAAAAACAACGCGTTTAAAACAGTACAAGAAAAAGTAAACTGTAATCTGAAATTCATGGACGATGAAACCCTCGTATGAGACGGGTTTATTAATAGTAAGAACAAAGATTTTCGAAGATAACTATGTTTTTCATGTTATGTGTGTAGTGTTAGATCCTGAGGTCAGCGTTTATCGATACCATCTCTCTCTGTCATCAGTTATCTTTATGATACTTCCTTAATGTTGTCCAAGTCTTCCCTTCTGTTTTTCCTATTCAGTTATCACACTTTCTTATCACACGCCCAAAAACCTCAGGCGAGGTCAATACAGTTTCATTTTGGTCAGTAGCATTCTACAAGTACAACCTATCCTCCTCAAGTTAAAAACTCCTCGTTTGTTACCTTTTTTATCCAGCTTATCTCCAACATTCTCCTGTAGCACCACATTGTTAATGCCGCTATAATATTTTTCTCACCAATCCGCTTATACTGTCCAGGTTTCACCCCATTTCCTAGAATTTACAAGATGTAGCCTTTCGTCGACTTAACCTAGTGTCTATACCTTTCACACTTCTAGTTTATCAATAAATTTTCAAAATTCTTGAAAGCAGACTTGGCCTGTCCTATTCTTGCCTTTATCTCATGCTCACATTTTGCACCTTGTGTGATCATACGTTCTAGACAGAAAAACTTCTCCGCCTGCTCCAACACCTTCCCATTAATAACGATCTTACATCTGTGCCTTCTTTGATGCTACTAACTACTTTGACTTCTTCTTATTTAGAAAGAAACCGGTTTCCTCACTTTTCCAAACAAAAAGGGCTCACCGAAAAATATTGTAGCTTTTCCTCAGAGTCTGCTACTAGCACTGTGTCGTCTGCATATCTATAATAATAACTAGTAATAATTGGAAATTAGGGGAGTGCGTTTGACCGTCGACGTAGAAAAATGGAGTTGATCGATATGAGTCCACAAGCCACCACGTTCGCATGAGATCGCATGCATGAAGTCGAAGCATTTTAAGACTGTCGTTCGCCCGTACAAAAATCCCTCAACGCAGGATGGCATCAAGCCTGAGCCCGCGAGCAACGGCAAGATCAGGATGCGTTCTCCTTTGTCGAACGCAATAATAATCATCATCATCATCATCATCATCATCATCAAGCAATACAATATCATAATTGATGTTCTAGACGGGTATTCTAAAGAAATCGAGCGTTAGGGAGCTTGTTGGGTCTGACAGAAGTAAAGACTGCAGAAGTCTATAGTTAGCAGCACGCTCAAGATCTCTGAAAGTCGTGGGTTGATGATGTTAGCTTAGTCATGTTATATTTCTATTAGTTTTACAAGACAGTAGAGACAAGCCACTATAGGGCGTTAAATTTTTCCCTTTTATGTTTAGTATCTGATCTTTTTTTATATGTGCTCATAAACGTAAATTTTTAAACATAGGAGTTGGCTACGTCTCTGAGGCCCAGCTTTCGTGTATTTAGGTTCTGCATGTCATCCAGACGTTCTCACTGGCTGAAAAGTTCATAGACTGACTCGGAAGGAGTAATGCCAGAGTACTAACGGCATTGTTTCTTTCCAGATTAACTGACGCTGATTTAGCAATTCAGGACTTTGAAAAGTAGAAACAGAGACATTTTGTGAAAATGGATAAAATTTGGCACCATGGTGTTATCAAGTATCTGCAGAAAAAGGGGTTAACCCCCAAGGACACTCACACCGACATAGTTGCTACATTAGGGGATAATGCTCCAGCTTTATCAACTGTGCAAAGTGGGCAGCTAAATTCAATGGGGGTAGTGAGAGCCTTGAAGATGACCCAAGTTCCGGACGTCCTACCACGGCAACCACCCAAGAAAACATTGACCATGTTCACCACATGGTGATAGATGACGTTTCATTGTTAATCAGATAGTTAATACCGGAGCCATCCCCCGTGAACGAGTAGAGAACTTTCTGCACAAAGAACTAGGCATATCGAAGGTGTCCGCTCGGTGGGTGCCACGCCTGTTGACGCCTGATCAAAAGCACACCAGGCTGGTCATGTCGCAGGCAAAGTTGGCACACAGTTTTTTTTAACGTTTCGTCACGCAAGATGAGTGTTAATTGGGCCCACCATTTCGAGCCAAAGACAAAACGGCAGTCGATGCAGTGGAACCACCCCTCTTCTTACCCTCCAAAGAAGGCCAAGGTGGTGTCGTCGGCAGGGAAAGTGATGGCCTCCGTCTTCTGGGATGCAAAGGACATTGTGTTCATTGATTACCTTCCGAAAGGACAAACTATCAACGGAAAATACTACGCCAACTTGCTGAGGCAGCTGCGAAAGGCAATCAAGTCAAAACGGCCTGGAAAACTGACAAAGGGGGTCCTGTTTCACCAGGACAATGCTCCTGCACACAAGTCAGTGGTTGCAATAGCTCCTGGTTGATCAACACCAATATTCTCCTGATTTGAAACCATTTGACTATTTTCTGTTCCCGAACATGAAAAACACTTTGCAGGGAAGCAGTACCGGACTGATGAAGAGGTCATATCTACTGCTGAGGACGTTTAATTTGGTGATCAGGATAAGAGCTTCTATACCACCGGGATCCCAGCGCTGCAATACAGCTGGAAGAAGTGTGTGGTGGACTGTAGGGAAGACCATGTTGAAAAATTAACCATATATGGTCATATTCGACCATTGCATTATTGTGAGCCTATGAACTTTTTAGCCCACCCTCGTCGATTGATTTTATGTTATTATTGCATATACAGTTTTTATATATAAAAAGATTTTATTTCTTTTTATTACTTTTAACATTTTGTACATTGGTTTATATTAGGATTGTTGATTTTAGTTGTTGCTGAGGTTGGTCACGGCTCGCCGCCCAACCAGAGAAAAAATCCAGAAGTTTACACTGCCGATAATAAAAGTCTGATGTTGTTCACATGTATTTCATTGATCTTAATTCCTCTCATTATGGCTTCTGTGTATAACGAGAAAAGATTAGGCAACATTACACGTCCTTGTCTCATGCACTCCCCTCTTAAGACTCTTAATATCAACAAAGAACGCTTTAAAATGTCCCATCGATCCTTATAGTTATTCCCAGTACAGATTATTAATCTCTATTTCTTTCTCATCAATAGTCAGATTCTCCAGAATTGTTATTAATTTTTCATGAGACAACTACGAACGAACTCATACTTCAGGAACATACATCGCACAAATTCATTCTTAGCATGTGTAACATATGTACACGTGTAACATTTCAGTTACAAAAATCAGTTGTCCCGCTGTGCTAAATTGAAGTTCGTTGCTCTGATACTTGGAAAAAGAAAGGCCTTATCGGTCAGCTTTGTGTTATCCTTACGGCAATGATTAGATTTCGTAGACTTTTCATGTCAATCGCATTTTATTTTTGTCTCGTTGGTACATGGTCTGTGCAAGCCTAACCGCGCGTGGAACCTAAGGCAAACTGGATTTGATTGACAGCTCCCCAGGCCGCTAGGATCATTTTAGGCCACTCCTAGTGACGTAATATTTGTTCACACAGCTGAGAACATAAAGCAGAGAGCTCTTGACAGGCTCATTCAAAAGAAAAGTCTGGAGTCAGAAGATCGGTGGCCCATTGTGATCTCGTGAAGTTTTATCTTATAGATCACGTCAATATACTACAACGAAAAGAAGAAAAAGGTACATTTGTAATCATTTTTTGTCATTTTGGTGATAGATGTATGTGGTTTTGTTGGATGTAATAACAACACGACTATAGAAACAGATATAAAAGTGTCGATCATCGCCAACATGCAATATTTTTTCTCTGATTTGCTTTAATTTAAAAATAGACATGACGGGCTCGGCGGCATATGGTTATATTTCTAAAATATCGAATATCTTTAATACCACGCTTAATAATCAAGATCGGCTTTGTCGCGCGAATTGTAACGGCAGTTTTGGACAACTGATCGGTTGTTACCGTGTGTAGTGTGAAAGATTTACGACCAGCGGTAAGTTGAAGTTGTCTTATAAACCAGATGATCACGAAATAGGTGTTTAAATATTACCTTGTAACAATATCATGGCCAACGCTTCAAAAGAAAACTGATATATTTAGAACTACTATTACTTTCGATCCGTAAAAACTGCCTGCTTTTACAAATGATGAAATGATAAACATGCATTATCGTTTTGTTTTCCGTCTCGGAAATGATCAGGAGATGAAAGAGAACCTCAATATATGGTCATAAAACAGTTATCAATGTATTGGAACCAAGTTGTTAAGATTTTTTTTCAGAAAAAATTTACCAGCAAAACAATTGAAGCATTTAATGAGTCAGTCCCACAGTTACTTCATAAATTGAACGGCGTTAGACACGTTTTCCCTACTATACGTAATATTTTAAACAAAAATGAAAATGTCAGAAAAAAATTCCTAACCTACTGCTTTATAATATTTACCGTCAAATATAAATATTTTAACTACCGTGTAACTTTAAAAGTGAATCGATTCTAAAGCCGTCTTTTACCATCAATAGCAAGCAAATCATTGCACCATTCCTTGTTTTTGTTAGAGTTTGTATCCTGCAATCTGTTGTTACGTTTGCCTTAGCCGAATCTTAAAAATTATTTATGATGTCCACAAAGCTTCTAAACCTAATATTTCCCCCCAAAAAAAACTTAAAATCAAAACATGATGTGGGATTTCATTAATCTTTCCCTTTCCGCTTAGTTTTTAGTTTTGAATTTGGTCACCTTGCTTTGATTCAATGATTTAAAAAAAATAAATGCACAATATAGCTGACTATCGAGAAAAACTTTAAAGTTTGACGTACGTTACCTCAACTACTACATGTATTTGACCAAATTTTTATTTTAATTTCCGCAATCGATCCATTACCAAGACAACTAGATAAAAGCAGTACTTAAACATTTCTTTAACATCGCAAGGAATTATTTTGGGAATTAGAATAAATTTATGTGCTTCTATAAATGTTTTCCTGAAATTTCTTTCAATTCAAAAAGTTACCAGATAGTGCGCTTTCTAAACTCTGTTTCAAAAAACCAATAAACCATCGCCATCGATGATAAATGAATTACACTTTGAGATTGCCGTCCCACCAAATTTAAGTAGCATCTTAGGTAGGAGTTAATGGACGTGAGGTACCATACACTTAATTATTCATTCCGAAATATAATGGAAAGTCCACCACTGCAGTCTATATATGATGTATCGTACAGCGAGCGTTATTTTGTCACTTTTTACACGTTTGCTACGTGCTATAAAATACCCAGCTAGGGTCAATTCAACTGGGCTAGACAGTTTCCGGCTTGAACTTGCTGTTGGCTTTTGTTTGTTTATTTTTTGGGACACAGTGAAAAGGTGAGGGTGGGTGAGGAGGGATAGTCAAACTTCTCAAATATCCCAGTGGAAGACACGCAAACGTAGTCAAGCTTCTCAAATGTCCTAGTGGAAGACACGCAAACTGTTGTCTCTATATATAAACTAACTTACTATTAAACCACGAGAACCGACGGACTACGCGTAGACGCTCAACTTTATTGTAATTATTGTCTTATGATTTCAATCGGTTTAATCAAGTTGTTTTAACGAAGGGCTACAATCGAAACGTTACTGAGCCTTCCTATTTTTACTTACGGCGATGTCGAACATTTCACTCAAGGGCTGATTAAATCGTTTCCATTATGTTCGAACTCTGTTTCATGCGACGGGTTGCCTTTTTCAGGATGATTACTGTAGTTCCCTAAATTGAACTAAAATATTTTTTAAATACCCTTAAAATACTGCGCGGGATTCAAGACTCTTGCTTTGTAATACACTGAACATTTCCATATGCATGTTTTATGTTGTTTTGTACCTAGCATAGTGGCCGTTCAGCTGGTAAAAGCTGCGCTAGCTTAAAAAAAAACACAAAACGCTGCAGTTAAAATCTTAAAATTAAAATCATAAGTTTCAAAAGATAAAAGATATAAACTCCTGTTCTTTAGTTAAGAAGTGCATTTTGAAATTATAGAATGGTATTTCCTGCAATTGAGGACGTTTTTCCTATATTTTACTAGACAAGCTATAAATAGTTCTGTTTGTAATAATTAAATAGTTGACGTAAATTCACGTATTGTCTTAGACACTTTTTATGTATTTCTTACCTAACTGTCTCTTGACATGGAATTTTCAACACTCAAAAATATTAGATGCGATAGTTTTATTAAAGTCACGTTTATTTTTAAGCGCGCTATGGTTTTCCGCATTCAGATCAGTTTGGCAGAGAGTTTCAAGCTGTTTTAAACTTTTATATCTTTCAGCATAATTTTGATACGAACAATGAGACTTTGTACCTTTTATTGTCTATTTTATGTACTTAGTGTTTTTAAAATTGTTTAGTTTATTTTTAAATTAGTGACAGGTCCCGTCTGAAAACCACCCATGACGGTATAAAGATTCAATTATAATCATTCAAAATACTTATTTTCATTTTAACTTTTAGAATGTCAGATAACGTTCAAATTTTGTAGAAACTTTCTAAGACATTGTAATAAAGTTATTTTTTTTAATATTACAATTTAAGCCTCATTATCTTAGGCACTCCAGTTCATAACGAATTAAAAAATTTCTTATGAACTTCAAAACAAAAGTACTTTTCAAAATTACCTTCCATAAAATATGGGAAGATAAGATATAATATAATATAAAAATATGAGCCTAGCATGCATGTTAGATGCTTTATATGTAATGTAAAGGAAGTTTTACAAAAATAATAAGGCTGATATCTTCATCAAAACTGCATGTTTTCACTTTGCTCAAGATTTAAACTCAACCGTAACCTATAGTAGATTGTAAAATGATGACGTCAAAGCAATGACTCGCCCCCGAGAAAACTTGTGTAACACGCGGTGATGAAATCAAAACAATGAAAAGGAGCACAATAGCTTTGTTCTTTGCTAATTATCTATTATTGTATGTCAGAAGGCAATCTATATTCTTCAGATATTCTGTGGATTACATCAACCCTTGTCAGCTCAGTGGTATAAATAGTAACTGCCAAATTTGGAGCATGGTTCAGTTAAATGTCCAGATTAACATTATAACTCTTTGTAAAATGAATAAGTGTAATAACAAAACAAAGCTGGGCTTCACGGAGTGTGGGCGCTGTTTGAAGTCTAACGTCGATGAATTACTTATTTTACGTAACTGTAAACTTAAATTATAGCGTACATTGCTTAACAGTCTCTGATTCTGTGGGAAACATGGGTCGAGATTAGCAAGGGAATTTCTTTCGAGAAACCAATTAATCTGCAGAACTCCACTAGAGGCAAGAAACTGTTTGTACACGGTTCACATTTCAGTATGACAAGGTAACCTTAGTTGAGTGTAATTCTTGGTAGTGGGTTATGCTTTAAAATCACCAAGCGATGGACTTTTACTGTACATCAGTTTCAAAAACCCCGTAGCTTGCATTATGTATAACTGATAATGATGAGGTTTAGATTGTACTCTTTAGGTACTTTACCCAGAGCGCCCCTTAACAGCTTTAAAGTTTTAAACAATCATCCCCAACAATAAAGAATAAATACAATTCCGAAGAACATCTTGGAACGCTTAATATTTAAGTTAAACAAGATAAAGATAAACAAAATACGTTTAATATTTCGGTTTTACTTCAAACCATCATCAGAAACGAATTACAAAAATCATTATAATTGTGCAATATATACTAAAATTAGAACGAAGACAGTTCTTTGGACGCTTTTATCCCCAGCATTATTTCGCTTATTTCCCAAACAATGTAGGTACAAATTTCCTTTTCATAGTATTTAATAATTACGATTAAAAAATCTTCACCAAGGGATCAATACATTTGATTTTTCTTGAGCATATGGCTACATTTCATAAATTTTTCTTACCAATGCATCAAGGATTTTAGCCTAAAGAGTGGTGTAATGAGATGTGTAGATATGGCGCTAATTAGTGGCCCTTATCAATCGTCGTTTGAAATAATGTGATTCTCGGAACAACTTTCCCTGCATGTACCATAATTATAATTCGGATTTCGCAAGCACTGTGTCTGTGAAGTAATTTCGGAGTTCTTTTTGCATTACAAATCAAGTTTTAGTGATAATTCTTTTTGCTGCCGCAAGGCAGCAGGTTTAATTCATATAGTTGAAAAAATTCTATTTTTTTTATTTGGCATTAATTATTCAGTTTTCATGACCCAGCATGCAATGCACGCGGTTAAAGTAGGTGTTCTCATTTGGATAATTTTTCACGTTTCGGGTTTTGGCTTTTTCGAAGATAATTGTTTGTGCTTTTTATTTGCCATGCTTAACAGCTGCCATAAGGAGCGAGCACTTCAGCAGATCTTACTAATGTAGCTGGCTTTAAAATTTTAAATCAAGATAAACAACGAAAAAACAATCGAAACAATCACGAAACTCACCGTTGGCAAAGTTTATTCAGAGTTCACGCAGTCTTAATTTTTTTATATGAACGTGCTTTAGCCTCTGTGAGAAGATCTAGATATCATATACAAGTATCAGTAACCTACTGTCAGTTCTCTGCATGCTGCAGATAGCACTGGTTATAATTAAAGGTTTATAAGCTCTTTGAAGAACGGATCATATTCTAAAGATCATTTAGTTGTACACTCTAAATTGAAGTAAACTGCCTGATCCGTTTGATTTAAAAATTAATTAATAAATTGTCGGAGGAGAAAAAATTAAAAATATTCTTGGAATTTTAGTTGTACATTATACGTTTAAGCCTGGAGCAAATCGAAAGCGTGTAATTTACAGGGCATCTTGAGAGTTAAATTGGATCTGTAGGTTGTAAAGGGCAATGACAGAGATACGGGTGATGCCGTGAGAAAATTCTTCGAGAGTTTCAAGTTGAGGCAAACTTGGCAAAGATCTGAGCAATTTAAATGTGCTGTCATTGTTCATCATCTTATTATTAAGCAAATGTATTCAACAACTGGCTTTCAAACGAAAATAATTGAGTTTCATTTGCATTTTTTAAGTGGCTTTTAGCAACTGTAATTTTTCAGGAGTTTTTAAAAGGGTATGTACACCGTTAGAGTAAACACGATTGTATAGAACTACTTCATATTGTCAGTTCTGGCTAATTAAACACAGACATGCAAATAACTTTATTGTTTATTATCTACACTTGTTGGGCGAAAGCTCTCAAAACTAAAACACCAAGTACTAGAATATTAATGAAGCTACATTAAGATCAGGTAGTTTTTCTTCTTCGTGACTCAAAACATCTTCTCACACAAGTTTTGTCGTATTTATCATTGTTACAGCACGAGAAATCTTCGAATTTTTAACACAATTCGACGTTCGACAAAGTTTTGTCACATCAAGACAGGTAAAAACTGTATTAATGTAAAGTTATTCCTGGCAAACAAAGTTAGTTCGATCGAGGTATATTCGTAAATATAATTTATGTTTGACTTCATGCACGTACAACAGTTCTCTCTTTTGTAGCGTTCTTCTCGAAAAACATCACCGTAGCTGCTCTTTTAGATCAAAAATTATCAACATAGTGTTAATTTTACTGAGTGTTTTCAATCAAAAGTTTTAAACAAATGGTATACCTGTTTTGCAGTTGACATCAGCGTTTTTGATCAAAGTCTTACTGGTTTACTGAAATGAAATGATAGTGAAATAGCAGGTGCAAAACTCACCACTAAAAAAACCGAAATGAACTAACAATTCGAACACTAGCTACTGTGTATTTTTTTTTGAAAATCTTTATAGATATACTGTGCAAGTGAATCTCATTGTATTTATGTTTTGCTCGTATGTGATAGTAACAAGCTTAGCATAGTAGGAACAAGTTAAATCTTTAAAACACTTTTAACACTGTGGAGCATATTAAAAAGTTTCTGTTTTAGAGTTTGTTTCATGAAAACTGAAAACGAAATATAAATCTTGTTTGAACGTTTGTTTTACACTGTTCGTCTTCTTGTTCCAACGCGTAAAACTATTTCAAATTTGAGTTGTTCATGCCAATATGTTTTCGAGATCATCGGCAAATTTAATTCGCCCGTTAATTGTTCAATTTTGTCTTTGGAGAAT
>JAOEHV020092079.1:0-15664 GCA_025447995.2 Isaurus tuberculatus
ATAAAACAATTATTGGATTTGGTAATCGCAAAATATCGTGATTTGTCATTGTCTCGCAAATTAATTATTTGCCGAAGCCTTCGGCTTCGGCAAATAATGAATCTGCTCGCCAGTGACAAATCACGATATTTTGCTCAACCTCATCCAATAATTGTTTAGTAATTGCATATCAAAATAGCTATTCCTTGTAACTGAAATTTTTTATTTTATTTTGTGTTAAAAGAAACACCGTTTTTCTCAATATTTTGACCGGTACGAAATGAGGCATTCCCGAACTAAATTTTAGTTAGCCGGACAAGATGACTGGCCAATCTATGAAAATTATTTTGAGCCCTGCTAACGTGGCTTCCCTAAGGCTATAAATGGCTTCTTACTCTGCTATAATATATACCCACCATTGGCTGCGATAGTTTTTGCATGCCTTTGATATCTGTATTTGCTGTGAGAATTTCTTTACCTGTTTTGTCTTTCAAGTTTTACTAAATGGCAGGTCCATCCTTATCAAACTATCGACTACTGATTTTTTTTGGAGGATTTAGTTTGGCACTTTTATACTTCATAATCTTTCATTTTCAAACATATCATCATCTTTTGCCAAGTCTAAGAATCAGCAATAATGTTACCAAAAATGGAAGTAGTCTTCAGACTTACGAACGTGAAGTTAAACTCCTTTTGTTTTATACGAAGTTTTTCAATGATTACTGGTTTGATCCACGAGTTGAAGCATTGTTTGAGAAATGCGAGATTCCATGGTGTGAAGCAACATACGAGAAAAATCGCATCTTGGAGGCGAGCGCCATTATGTTTCACGCACGAGATATGCCAGGATCTTTACCTACAGTGAGAAAAGCTGAACAAATCTGGATTTGGTTCACGCACGAAAACCCAATAAATGTGCCACTACCCAACAAAGCCCTTAATAATAAGTTCAACTGGACTATGTCATATCATCGAGACTCGGAGATTTATCTACCGTACGGTGGATACACATTAAAAGCAAACACCACAAAAACCAAGAAATCTTACGCTGAAGGGAAATCTGACCTCGTGGTTTGGATGGTTAGCAACTGCAACAGTAAAGAGCGAAACGAATATGTGAAGAGTTTGAGGCGGTATGTTCCTGTTACTGTATACGGGAAATGTGGCGAGAAAATGTGTCCCTTTCCGCGGACGTCACTAGGTTGCAAAAGATTGTTGAAGAAGCACAAGTTTTATCTTGCGTTTGAGAATGAAAACTGTGTGGAGTATATCACTGAAAAGTACTGGGAGAACGCAATTGGGAATGAAATTGTACCAGTTGTTATGGGTGGAGCGGACTACAGTTCTCTCGCTATCCCAGGATCTTACATTGATGTAACTAAGTTCTCATCGCCGAAGAAACTTGCAGAGTATTTAAAATATCTGGATAAAAATGAAACCGCTTACAATGAATATTTCCTCTGGAAGGAAAAATATAAAATAAGTGGTTCACCAGGTCCTTGTACGTTGTGCAAACAGCTGCACAACTCATCGCTGATTAAAAAAGCTCGAGTTTACAGCGACTTGGATGAGTTCTGGGGTAAGCAGTTTTGTAGAAAACTAAACTTGAAACTTAATTGATTAAACGTTTTTGGCATCTGCAGTGTTGCTGAAAATGGACTTTGTGAGATTTTTACAGGAAAAAATAAGGCCTCTTCTGGTTGCTGCTGCTAATATTCAAAACTTTACTTGTGAAATAGTTCATGCGTTGTGTTTGTCTATCGGGTTCCGGATTCAAGATGGAAGTTGGGAGAGCATGAGAGAAGCGGTTAAGTAGCAGGAGACGAACTCGAGTGCTTTTTTAATTTCTCGAGTGCTATCCCAAGAACATTTTCTTTTAGAACATAAGACTAACTGCAAAGGTAAAAATAACTCTGTTTGTACGCTGATAAAGCGAAAATTTTTTCATAACCGTTTTTTATTTAAGAAATAGTTCATGGGTAGCGTGTGTCTATCGTGCTATGGATGCACGATGGAAGTTGGGAGAGCACAAGAGATGCAGTTGAGTAGAAATAGACGACGCCGAACTCTGTATCGGCAGTTTTTTTGCTTACCATAACTTCTGAATTCAAGAGGGCTTTCTATAAGATCGCCCTCAATCTAACGAGTTGACCTTGGGAGGTATTGCCGTAATCTTCGATAATTATGGCAGGCTACAAATTACTGCTTCTATTAAATGAATTGACCAATGATCGATGAAAATGAAAACTTGAACGACGAAGAAATGACAATTGGTTGATAGCATTAATAGTTGTATTAGTTAGAGCAATAAAATATGAACATTTATAAATACAATGCTTATTTGAAAGCATTCCTTGATTAAGATTGCGTTTGAAATCCAGCAAATGTTCTCGTCTTTTGCCTTTTCAAATTGAATCACTAGGTTTCTTGCAATTCAAGGAACCGTTGGCAATATGCTCTGCTGAACTTAGTTTTGTAAAATTCATATATTTGTATGTAGAATTGCAAGAATGTAGTCAGTGTTAAACGCCCATTCCACCTCTCATGTAACGAAAAGTTTTACTGCCCACCTCCCCACGCGTTGCTATCCTTTGTCTTGTAAATCACGCGTACAAATGAGTGTGCAGGCTCAACGGAGCTTGATACAAAGAAAAATCCATGAAGTATGAAATGTTTTAGTGTCACAAATGCCCTTGGGGTAAGGTAGTTTTGAAAAGGCTGAAACTAGATTTGACTGCTGCACTTTACGATGGCCCACAGGGGACACGCTGCAAATAACGACCCAAAATCTGTGTTAAATGTCTCCAAATGCTAGAAATGTGCTGATAACAAAACATAAACACACAACAATCGAGATAGGGAAACTTTTTTCTGCTATTTGTAGATAAATATTTCGATTTTTTAAAAAAAACAATTTCCCATACAAAGTCTTATAATCAGTCGCTTCAAAACTCTTACACACATTTAGCTTGGGCTGCCTGTGTTCCAATGCGCGCGTAGGGTTTTACGTTTTTTATTTGCAGCGTTTCTTTTTTATTTGCAGCGTTTCGTTTTTGTTTGCAGCGTTTCTTTTTTGTTTGCAGCGTTTCTTTTTCATTTACGCGCGCAGTTTGTTTCCAACGTCGTACTCGGTTTTTTGTGGACGTCAATCAAACTTTGACTCGGATCTTGTTGGCAGCTCCATTAAACGAAAGGCTTTTGATTGTCGCTCACCAAAATCCAAGTACGACGTCGGAATGGAAACGGCTGTAAAGTTACGGGAAATGAACAGAAACGATATTGATAGTATATAAAGGGGTTTTTCGTTGCTTTATGGCAACAAAAACTCTGGTTCGTTTACCGCTCATCCCATTTTTTTTCTTTCTCTCTCGACCGTTTCTTTCAACTTTCCCTATAAATTATAATTTTCCGGCCATGACAGCCCGTTGCATGAAATCCGCTTCCTCCACAAACGATGAAACAAGGCGATATTGTTTTGTAATCGATAATTAATGTTTTTCTTTTAAAAAAATCTACCATTTGACTTTCACCCTCATCAAATACCCCAATTTCACAATTTAATACTTTTCCTCCTTGATTTATCAATCCTCACGTAACTGATGCCCCTTCTCAGAACCTTTGTTTGCGCGATTCCCCAAGAGATAATTTTGTCTCTCCCCACATTTTTTTCGCTAGCACTTAAATGACGTCACTACATGAACTATTCAATTGCTTTTAGTTGAAAAATTTGCTATTTGCCAATCAGAAGCGAGGATTTCTAAAAGTTAATTTTTTAATTTTTTTCCCCCGTTTTTCCCACAAATAATATTTTTAGGAATAAACTAAAAACAGAATTAACTTGCCTGTTTTTCATTAAAATCCTCATTAATGGTTGAAATGAACTTGTGCAAATTAAACCTACTCTACTGCTCATCTGCTAAACATTCTTCACAATTCTAACAGCATCTTTTAATTATAGGGATAGATTTCAACCTACCATCTACATAAAGATCCGATCAGTTAAATAAGAGCGTCTTCCTCGGACATATTGGCAAACCCTCCCTCTCATTCCGAAATAATATTAAGAACTCTCTTTGAATAAATTTTAATGAAGGCTGTCGGTAATTATTAGTAAATGATATATTCTTATGCATGTTTTATTACTTAACTGTGATTAATTTTCTTTTTGTGTGATATTTGTTACATGATTGGTTTCTAAACCTGCAGAGAGTGATCATCTCAATGACAGTGACAGTAATGGAGAAGATGAATTTGACTGGGAGACTGAACAAGTACTCCAGCCATTCCAGGTATTCAAACTTTAAGATTCTGTCTCGGAAAATAAAATTTTAAGTGAGGTATCATTTTTTATGAGCATTGGGGAGGGGGGGGGGGAAGGTTGCGGATTTGCAATTTGGCTTCAGGAATTTTTTCCCACCCCGCGTTTTGGATCTATTCAAAAAACGTGACCCCCCCCCCCCCTCCCCCTTCTCCACAAAAAATCCATTAGCGAATTTAGTCATTTATATTTATAACCGTATTTTGTGAAAATTCAAGTTTTCGCCTTTATCCATATAAAACTGTAGCTTTATTTTTGAAGGCTATAGCAAACAACTACGATATTTGCATTTTACTTCATTTCAGTTTTTTATCATGAGTCAAAGATATCAAACCAATCCACGAGAATGACGAGGATGTTTCAGAGATGGTGGTTCAGTCAATCAGATGATGAGAAAAATTTAGAGTTTGATTTTATAAGTCAGCATTTGGATAAATTCTTATGGAGAAGAGGTTAATACTGAAATCGTATACCTTTGAGATTTTGAAAAAAAACGTGACCCCCCCCCCCTTTTTGAGGTTCGGAAAAAAATGTGCCCCCCATAAAATCACCAGCCCTCCCCCCATGCGCATAAAAAATGATACCTCCCTAAATGTTTGTGCTTTTCTTATTAAAACTAACTGTTCCTATAAGCCTCTTGCTAAATTCATAATCGTTTCAGACTTCAAATCGCCTCAGACAACACGTTTCACTTTATTCTAAGAGTATCGCACATTTAATAAGTTCTTTACGTTAGCAATTATCGGCTTACTAGACTTACTAATGTTGAAAAAAGTTTCAAACAGCGAGTACTATTACTATTAGTAGAAAGTTAGCCAGGTTTTTATAATGCTATAGAGCGAACACAAACTACCATATGGGCTAAGTTTCAAACAAAAGGCGTTTTTTTCGATGTTTAAAACATAATAAGTTTTTTTTGCGTGTTTTTTTTAAATTGTACTTTACGAGTGAATCACAAGTTACACGCACTCGGAAAGCAATTTGGTGAGTGCCAATAACGCGTGAAGCTTATCACGCGCGATTGCATATCGAATTGCATACGACTTGCGCATGCTCGCTTTGGTAAAGTTACGCGCGAGCGATATTGTACGGATCACTTTTTGAGGCAATTTTAATTAAGTTTTTCTTCGTAAATATTTTAATTTATTTTCTGCGTTAAAAGACTCTCTATAATGCCGCAGCCATTTTGTTTTACACAGCACGCAAGATGGCGGGATAGTAAGTGTTGCTGCGAGATCACATAACTTGTGTGAACTCCCAAAACTTTTAATAGTGCCATTCATTTTTCAAACACAAAAAGAAATAAAATGTACTGATAAAATTTTTAGTAGTAAAAACCGTTTGATTATTTTAATAGTTTATCAAAATGTGGAAGTTTTTCTTTATTTAGAAATACAGTAAACTGTTATTGGTCTTATTGATACTATAAAAACAGGATTATTTACAACAAATCTGATATACGTAAGTTATGCATATGGACGATTTTTATGTATTAATATATAGAATAATATGTTACTGGCTTTTATTTTTCGCTTGAACGTATTAAAAGTAAAGGAATTAGCTTTATGATAAAATTATTTTCAAAGGCTTGTTAATTCTTACTCTGGTCTCGTTAATCTTTATATAGTTAATGTTCAAGTTCCGAGCGATATTACTCTATATGTAATTCGTATAGCTTTGGCAATATTTGTAAAAAAAATCATGCCAATAAAGCAACTATTCTATTCTATTCTATTCTACTTAATTCACAGAATGACGGAGTGGCATTAGATGTGTTTGGAAAAGGAAAGTATGGGTTTGCTAATCAAAAAAGTGAAGTGTTCACCAATAGACAAGTATGTTGAGTGTATATATCATTAGTTGCCCTCAGAGTAGTAATATTATTAGTTCTTTCCCAACCATATTACCTATTAAACCAGGAATGACTGTTTTTATACTAGAGACGTTAAAGTCGTCTGAACGCATTCAACATCTGAGACATCAAAGTTGTCTGGTGTAAAAACGGGACGTATAAAAGTAGACGGTTTTATTGAAATACGGCGAAAAAACTGAGCTTTATTCTCGGAAGACACTGGACACGAGCTAAATTGTATAAATGCGTCCGATTTATGGCGTCCAGTTTTTATGCTAGACGAATTTAACGTCTTAGTCATTAAAGTTGTCTGTCAAGTGCGTCTTCAGAAGACGATAAAGTCGTCAGACGTTAAATGCGTCTGTCTTATTTTCCGTTTTTATACTAGACGTTAAAGTCGTCTTCAGATGACTTTAACGTCTCAGACGACGTTAACGTCCCTAGCATAAAAACGCTCAGTTTTTGATTCCGGTGCAAACTGTCACAATAGCGGACTTATACATATTATACCTTTTCGTTTTTCGAAAGTATTTTTCTTTACAAGATCAATTTTTTTCACCTTTTTCATTATTATTATTTATTCTTTAACTTTTATAATGTAGTATTATTGAAAAGTATTCTGTTGCCATTAGGAAGAACTTCATGAAATAGCGGATGTATCTGATGCTGAACAAATGACCGTCTGTGAAAGACGGGTCGCTAGATTAGCTGCTGAAGACCAAAAGTTCGATGAAGACTATTATTTGTAAGTCATTAATAAAATTAGCACCACCATCATCATTATCATTATCACTATCATCATCATCATCATCATCATCATCATCAACAACAATAACATCGTAATCATAAGCAATAACATCATCATCATCACCATCCTCATCATCGTCATCATCATCATCATCAATATGATCATTATCAACAACAATAACATCAGTAGCATCATCATCAGCTGTGCATTGAATGAACATTTTGCAAAGGCTTACTTTCTTTATCCCTTTTAATCTTTAGTTATGTCAGGTTGGTTTTCGAAAATTCACTGATTATTATCACTGGTGTTTGAAGCCTTTGCAGCAGTTATTTGTTTTACTTGGATAATATTAATTGCATGTTTTTTAAATAACTTTGTTTTCAGGGCAGACTTCTTCGAGGAAGGCAATTTTCAGAATTTACTAGACTACTGCCCTGAATGGGAAGCGAATTACGAACTCTTGATAAATCGTGCCAAGGTAATGTTTTCAAGAAAAACCTGTGTTTAAACTAAATTTTTACTTTGAATAGGAAACTGATAAGGTTAACTCTTAACTATAGTTAGTTAACAACTGTTTATATTTGGTATCATAGTAAAGTAGTGCTAGAATTGGCGTCCCAATTTGAAGAACTTGGATCCAAAATTTGCCAGCTGGAATCCGTAATCCACGAACAGGGATCCGGAACGCAAGTTTAGGAATGTGAAATCCGACCACGTCTTGGATTCTTAACTCAGGGTGAAGCTATTGTAACTCTATAAGTTTTTTTTAATTTTATTAGCCTTTAGTATAATAATCTGATCTATGATTTACCTATCAGGATACAAAACAACTCTCAGAGAAGGAAGTACAAACTAAACACTCGACTAAAGGTATTGTTCATCTCAAAATCTATTTTATTTTTATAGACACAGTTTGGGTTTTTAACTAATGGAGCTAAACTAAATCCTTTAACGAGCCTAGTGGCCCACCAGAGCCGGTGCTTATCCCCTTACCCCCTTAGTCCCGTTTTCTGTAGTGTTAAGTAGATCAGAGTCCTTGACTCCCCCTGGACGGGAAACTAATCCATCGCAGGTTAGCTCTTAGCCGAAACTGGTACTTACCAACCTCTTAAGGATGGAAAGCTTTCGAGGAGTGTCAATGTTATCAAATATTATGTTGCATGGTGCGTTAGTTTCTCTTAAAGTGTTGAGACTCAGTGTTGAAAGTTCTTCCACAGCAGCAAGGAAAGAGAAAAACAGACAATGTCAGATTTAATACGATGTTGAGACTCAGTTTTTATGGTTACTTTTCATTTTCAGTGTCATTTACTGATGAAGAAAAGGAAAAGCTAAGGAGACTTCCAAACAAAGAATATATCCTTAAAAACTTGTCAACTGACCTGTCTACAGATTAAATACATGTTTCGTCCACAAGTCGTTTTGCAGAATACATTTCTGTTGGAAATATCGTGTTTAACTTTACATAGAACATTTTTGTGTTCTTGTTTGTACAGCGGTTATTATAGCAATTAAAGAAATTACCAAAATTAGACTGCAACGAGATTCGAATCTGTGAACTCTGTCCGAGACGGTTGTAGAGTTTACCTTTCTTTCATTTTATTATATCACGTGTTGCAGTCCTAATGAGTACGTAACAAGTTTTGACTGTACATTTTTACACACGTAGCTAGATTCATGTAAATTTAATATGATGATGCATTTGAAAAAGCAACAGTTGCCGTATTTGTTCGAATATATGCGTCGCGTTTTAAGCAAAGAACTTAATAAGTCGCCGCCCTGTCCAAGCGGGAAAAACTAATGCACTAAAATATTTTGGAACGCGACGAACGGAGTGTGTTTCACTCTTAAATCTTCTTGTTCTTCTTGTTCTTCTTGTTCTTCTTGTTCTTGTTCTTCTTCTTCTTCTTCTTGTTCTTCTTGTTCTTCTTGTTCTTCTTGTTCTTGTTCTTGTTCTTGTTCTTCTTCTTCTTCTTTTTCTTTTTCTTCCTTTGCTTCTTCTTCTTTGCCAACAGGCTTAAATCCCTTGATTGTGGTCGCAGGTGCGGATGACTCCCCTCCACTCCTCTTGTCCAGTGCGTCCTTTTCCGTCCTCCCGATCTCTCAGGTCGTTATTGCCTGCCACCTTTTCGGTCTTCCTCTTCCCAACCACCATTTTTCTTATTCTCTTTCCACATATCTTTCTCTCTCCTCACCATATGCCCCAGCCACAGTAGTCTCGTCTCCCTCAATTTCTGCCCAAGATCTTCCACTCCAAATCTTCTCCTAACATCCTAGATTTTCACCCTGTCAAGTGTTGTCTTTACCAAAGAATCTCTTAACATCTTCATCTTTGCCTCCATCTGTCTCTTTTGTGCCTTCGTCAGTGCTACTGCCTCCATTCCGTACAAAAACGCTGGCCCACCATCACCTTTTTGTAGTCTCCCTTTGAATCTGTTCAGTACCTTCCGATCGCACATAACCCGGCGATCATCCTCAACGTGTTCTTGTATCCTCTTTCTCATCTCTCTCTCCGAACCTCCGTCCATTTAAACTGTTGACCCCAAATAATGAAATGTAATTTAAATGTATTATGAAAATTTGATTTTTAGCTGCGGTCGTTATCGTCTTGGCATATCTTTTTTCGATTCTTAATTCTCATGTTATTGTCCTATCAACGAAGCCGGTGTATCTGCTTGTAGGACAACTAAACTTATAAGGTTCATTTGAATTATTCCTTAACTTTACATACATTTGTTGGATGACAAGTTAGAGTTAACCGTGTTCCTTGGACTTGTCGATATTATGTTTGCTTTTGCTTACAATCGTCGCACCACAGAGGGAGAAAATACGGTTTGTACTTTTCCATCTCGTATTTTAAACATATTGAATCTCTAGGATTTTTATACTTTTTTCAATTATTATATCTGATAATGATAATAAGATTGAGTGTCGCCATAGAATCGGTATTGTAGATATTGAAATTTTCCTGAAAAGCCCCATTGGGAGAGAAATAAACGTATTGTATAATCGGCTTTTACCCCAAAATCTGTGCCGTCAACAGCTTAAACACGAGCTTCTGGCTCGGGAAATTGGGCACCACTCTCTTCGCGTAAAGACTTTATTATTTATTTATTTATTTATTTATTTATTTATTTGTTTGTTTGTTTGTTTGTTTGTTTGTTTGTTTGTTTGTTTGTTTATTTATTTATTTATTTATTTATTTATTTAGTAGTTTTACTAACTTGATTGCTGGGCTTTGATTGCCAATAGCAGCAATGGGCCGAAGTTCCGTTTTTTTTTACAATATTTGCTGGGTACTTTGACACTGAACTGTATCAAACAGTTTTTCAATCAGAATTTCCAAAGGAAGAAGTTGTAGTTCATCTGTCTAATGAACCCGATGTTCAATTCCCTTACAAGGTTGAATCTGCATGGACTATCTCCAAAATCAGCTCGACTCTGTCATGGTTTGAGGTAAGCATTTCAACTTACGGTAGTCATCGGATTGGTAGAAATCATAAAATACCACAAGAGTGGTATTACTCTGAATAACGAAATGAACTCGGCGTCGATTCATGTTTATTTTATTTGGTCCAAATATTTAGTTTAGAGTGAACCAAAGATACTTTCATGTCTTTATTGCTAATGACTATGGCACAAACTCAGTCACTCTAAAAGTAGCATAGAAAAAACTCAACAGAGTGGTCTGCTACCAACAACTCTGGCTTCGTATATTTATTAATAAGAAGGTTCTCTGGTATTGCAACTAAGGTCAAGAATTCAAACTCCGTTTAATCCTGAATTTCTTCCAAGCTTTTCTTTTCAGGCCAGAATATTTCACGGAAACGATCGTTTCCCCGTACGTGTCGGTTCCGTGCTGGCAAAATCACAGAACCGAAAACTGGTTTCCGACAATTTCTGAAACCTCCAGGCCTGATATACCGTATTATAACTAATAAGCTATCAATTTCCATATACAGCTATACATGTAGTCAGTAGACGTAATGCATGCTTACTAGAAATGCATTATTATAAAATTCCAACCCTACTTTTTATAGTCTCCTTTATAAAAAAAATAATTTCCCATGATCAGAATTTGCAGAACCGAAAACTGGTTTCCGACAATTTCTGAAATCTCCTGGCCGGCCTTTTCCAGTTAACTTAATTGCTTACATAACTGAATAGATTTTCTTATAACGCGACGGCCAACAGATACAGTACAAAATCAGTTCCACTTGTCGTTAAACTTTGGCTGACATTTTTGGAATAATTAAGTTCAGATTTAAGTATTATCTGCTCTTTGGTATTACTTGTTTAAACAAAACAACTCTTTATCTACCACGGAATTTATGTAAGTGAAGTGCTATCATTTGATCAATAGTTTTTTTTTGCAGACTTTCGTCAACGTAAATGACGTCATCGTTTCTTGCTGTCGCCGCTGTTTGTGCTATCCTTTGATCAGACATTGGGCGGTTATTATGATCGTTCTTCAAGACACTAAGATGTTGTTCAAGTTGGGTCGGTTTTCGTTGGTTATTTCTTTATCTCTGTTTACAATAAAAGATCAATAATAGTTTACAGTTTTTGTAAACTAGTATTATTAATGATAATGATAGTAATAATAATAATTAATGATAATGGTATCAGTGATGATGATGATGATAATGATGATGATGATAAAACTATAAAATGTTCTCTTGAGTCAACTTTGGCTAAATTTGTTGCCTAAAGCTTGCGAAATTCGATGTGTTTTTACGGATTTCTCAAAAGTCATCGTTTTAAACTCAGAGTTTTGTGGCTACTGTGTCGATAAACGTGAACTAGAAGGTAGCCACTATGTTGTCGCCTGGGTAAGTGAGTATGTTACACCACGACAGGAAGCCTAAGGAAGTCACCAAATACCACAGGAAGCCCGCAAAACTTCGAAACATTGTTCGGAATCAATCAACAGTCAGAAGTACTTCTTAGAAGTAAAGTGTTCAACCATTTTGTTGCCGCTGTCGCGAATTAGCGCAACCAGAGTAACTAAAGTGTTCGACGAGCATGTACATACTACTTATTAACCAAGAGTTCGGTCATTACAGGGAAATCTCAGACCGAAGACTTACTGTAAGAGGTTTGAGATACAGATTTGAGATTTCCCTGTAATGACCGAACGGACGAGGTTAATAAGTTATTTATTATATGGCCTTTCGTCTATTTTCGGAAGAGAACAAAAAAGCACCAGAAGTTAATTTCCATATCTGCTCGTGCGCGCGCACTCATTTCAAACGATGTTCACTCAGCCGAATCGGCAGTCTTCATGAAAAACGGTCAAAAATGAAAACAAAAAACAAAAAAGCAAGAATTTATAATGACCAGTCATTATGAAATATCATAATGACCTGTCATTATGGGGAAATCTCGCCCTCCCAGCGGCCAATCAGATTGTAGGAAACTATCTAGCCATATAATAAAATGATTATTCAATTCAAGGTTGAAATGTTTTAATCATAGCTGTAATGAATGTAATAAGCTGACGTTTTGGTGCTCTTATGAAAGGCTTTTGCTCAAAACGTCAGCTTATTACTCCAGTACTTAAGGTAATGATCAAATAGACAATAGATAGGCTTAAAGTACTTTTCTAAGATTAATAGGTCGAAACTGTATTTGATTTCTTTTATCGCCCCAAAGGTCGTCGATGGTTGCTGAAATGCCTTCTAGAGATTCACAGCCTGTTCAATGAAGATGATCCTCGCTACATTCTGAACGACTTGTACATCACTGATTATTGCGTTTGGTTACAGAAAACCAGGTATAAATTTTCTATTAAATAAATTATTTTTTAGAAAATTAACTTTGGAAGTGCGTCAGCGAGTAAATACACAAGACAGGTAAAGGTCAAAAGTCCTTTGATCACCCCCCTTAGTAGTTTAAGAAGCTGATGTTTCGAACGTTCGTGGATCGTCAGTGTAATTGATTCTCAGTGATGATGATGGTGATGATGACAGTGATGATGATCTTGATGATGGCGATGATGACTCTGATGGTGATAGTGACAGTTATGATGATGGTGATAATGACAATGACAATGAGGATAATGATAATAATGGTCAAGGTCAAAAGTCCTTTGATCATCCCCCTAAGTAGTTTAAGAAGCTGATGTTTCGAGCGTTCGTGGTTCGTCAGTGTAATTAATTCTCGAAGAAGCAGCTTTTTATACAACTAGGGTGATAATCAAAAGAAACCTGTATCTTGACCTGGCTCAATCACGCCTAATAGACATTGAGGATAATTTTTTATTTAAAGCCTGTTTTTCCTTACTCCAGATTAGTAGTATTTTAATCTAGGCTTCCTTCTTTTAATGTCTCAAGGAATTTTAAATTCACTTCTCAGGGTGCGAAATTAACGTCGATTAGCCGGCTTTTGGCGGCTACTTTGGCTGTGGGCCGGTAAAATGTCTCAAAAATATATTTAACTTGCCCGATAGTGCTTGTCAAAGTCCCCAAAACACTGTGATTTAATAAACTATATTTAGATGGACCGGCTGGAAATTTTCTCAATTTTCCACCCTGCTTCTCCTCACCCCTTTCTTTTAATTCCTATTTCCTGTTTACCGATTGTGAGGTCAATAAAAACTAACTTAAATTTTTTACAACGATCTTGTTTGTTTTTGACCCAAAATGGGTAATTCCAAAACAAGCCCGAAAAACATTGCAGGTTTCAACAGTGTACGAACCCGTGATCTCTGCTATACTGATGCTGGGCCCTTACCAACTGAGCTATTAAGCCACAGCTGTTGTGAGCAGGTCATTTTTAGTGGGTCCATCAATGCCACTTAAAGAAGTACAACAACTTAATCACAATTAAACAACCCACCTATAAGGTTTATCATAAGTTAAAGTATTCACACTCACTCACTCCGTCGAATCTTGCTGTCGGACGATGGCTCGCCAAAAACTCCTGTCCTTCATGCAGTTCTCAATTTCACCCAGTCTAAAGCCTGTGTCCTCTTTCAGCTAATCCAAAGCCTGTGTCCTCTTTCAGCTAATCCAAAGCCTGTGTCCTCTTTCAGCTGATCCAAAGCCTGTGTCCTCTTTCAGCTGATCCAAAGCCTGTGTCCTCTTTCAGCTGATCCAAAGCCTGTGTCCTCTTTCAGCTGATCCACATAGGTCTTCCTGAGACGCCCTTGTTTTCTGCTTCCCGAAGTGGGTTGCCAAGTTACAAGGTGTGACACAACACTTCCTTCAGCCCTTTTACAATGTCCAGCAAATGCAAGTTAAAGTATTGGTTATATCTAATTGAAGAAGAGTGGGGGATGGGGATTGGCGATGAGGGCACTGGGGAGAAAGAAGAATTTAACTGCACCTCTGTCAATGTTATTTAAACACTTAAGATTGGTCAACGTCTTATGTTTATCAATATTTTTATTTTGTTTTCGTTTCTTGTTACAGTGAAAAGAAACTAACCTCACTGGCAGAGAAACTAGACGAGGTAAAGGTGTCTTTGCCTTGTAGATTGTGACATTGTTGACTGATACTTGTTCTGTAATTGTTATACCCAAGCATTTTATAATTGCGCCACTATCATAGTGACAAAAGGTGATTGGTTCAGTTAGCTGAGTTTCCCTTGTATCTGAAACAAGTCTGTATTTCGTTAACGCAAGGTTTGGAGCGTCGGCCCTCCATCGTTGCCACATGTGGGTAACAAATAATCGCACAAGAAGGCAAAAGGTTAAAAAAAAAATTAATATATGAAATGCTCGGTAAGGAGTTAACGCATAAAAAATCTGTTCAAGTTTTCTTTTCTTGTGTATCAGCTACACAATGTGTTTTATAGAAATGATAGGAACGTTAGTTTGGCGTGGATACACGTTTGTACTTGTTTTACAATGCTTGAAGTGTAAAGTATTAAACCCGACTTTATTACCTATATTTTCAGGTACAAATTTGTAAGAGCCAAACTGGTTGGTTGTTGGAGGAACTTGAGGCGTCAGCGAAAATCATTCTGGAGGAGGAGAAAGGGACTAATAGTGATAATGAAAACAGCAACGATGACAACAGTGTCAACGATGACGACGATAATGATGATGACGGCGATGACGATGACAGTGATAATGATGATAGCGATGATGACTCAGATGGTGATGGTGACAGTTATGATGATGATGATGATGATGATGATTATGATGATGATGACGGTGACAATGATAATGAGGAACATAATGATAATGGAAAGAAAGACCCTGCAATGCAAAAGGTTAAAACTATTTCAGCTGAATCCATAGAAAAATCGCAAGATATAGAGGAGAATATTATAAACGTCAAAGAAAAAGAAGTCATTTCAGGAATAATGTTTGATGTTGAAGAGAAATTTAGATCGCTTCAAGTAACAACGCACAGACCAGAAAATTCACAAGCTGAGGAAGAGAAAAACGTTGCGCCTGTTTCTTATGAAAGCGATGCGGATGAAAAAAAAGTTTAGTTGTGTTTTTTTACGCAATACGTGGACGCTCTTTGAAACTGCATTATTAATACTTTTTGTACATCGAAGAAGATGAACTTTATTTTTTTAGATGCTATTTAATAAATTAGTGAAGTTGAGCATATATCTGTAGAATTTAAAAAAGCTGTTGACTTATTTATTCTTTTATACTTTAATCTTTGAAGGCAGACGGACAACCTAAAGTTCAGTGGTCGAACAATTCCTCTTTTGTATCAGAGAACGTTCTTTGGTTTTAACAGGCCGCTTGTGCAGTGGTGTTATATAGCTCCAATTAGAAGTTCTAAAAATTTTCGAATATTCTTTC
>JAOEHV020092177.1:0-15663 GCA_025447995.2 Isaurus tuberculatus
AAACTACGAACTTTTTATAAATTCAAAACAAATCCAGCTTTACTTTCCTCGATAAGTCTTTCAATATATGGTCACTTATTATTATAGAATGGTTTGCAAGCCAAACAAAATTTAAAACAGGTGATACTTAAACAATTAGACCTCTCGGCCTCATGGACTACGAGTTTGAATAGTCCATTCGGCCTTCAGCCTCATGGACTATTACTCGTAGTCCATTCGTCCTCGAGGTCTAATTGTTAATTAGCACCCAGCTGAAGATGGCACTTTTTTTACCAATCCCATAAGAATGGAAATCTGTGTATGCTTTTTTGGAAAAGGATGGTCCCATAGATGTTCAAATTTCGTCTGAGCTGGGGAAATGAACCTGGGATCTTGTAGTTGGAAGGCAGAGATCTTACAAACTGTACTTACCACGGTGCCACCACAAAGTGTAACTAAAATTGGAGCATTATTAGGTTGGATTATTAATAGCTAAAACAAATGATACATATTAACTGGATAATTTACCTTGCTGAGGTGAGTGAAATCATTTCAGAAAGAGGGGTAGTAGAACCCACTTGAAGACTTGAGATATTCTGTATTATTGACATTACAGGAGTTGCCATGGTTACCTGAGATGTGAAACTGAAAGTTGTACTCATTTTCTTAATAATTGTCCTTGTAAAAACAGTTGAATTTGGAAGATGAAGAACTGCAGAGCTTGTTTTTTGTGTAAATGTTTTTGTAGACTTTGGTGAGCTTACTGAACTAAGAGCAGGTGTCTCGTATGACTGGCTTGATCTTGGCAATGCAACAGAAGATGTTGCAAAAAAGAACTCTGTAGAATCCCTGATCAAACTTGTCATACTAAGGATTGGTGATGCAACAAAGCTAGATACCAATGTTGGCATAACTTGGATTACACTAGTTGTGTTCAAGACTTTAGTTTCGATGTAGCTTGTTTGGGATGATCTAATATAACGAGTTGCATCTAAGGAAGAACCTGTCTTATTTGCAACTTGTGTAGAACTCATTTCTTCTACTGTTGTTCCATCAGAACTGGGTTTATTAAACACAGAGGATGATAAAATCAAGAAAACAGAAATTGTACTATTTGATATGAGTGAAGGCAGAACTGATGGGACAAAGCTTGGAAGTACAGACGTTTTATCAATCACACTTATTAAAGAAACTGTGGCATTACGAAAAGAGCTCGGTTTTGTGGTGGAAAGGACACTGTTGCTAACAGAGATTGTTTGTTTTACTGCTCTTGAAGAAGTTGGCACCATAGTTTTCTCCACAGACCTTGAAGTGATGTTTATCACATGGACAAAGGTACTAAATAGCCTGGCATCAGACACGGACGACACAATCGTTGAATTCTGCTTAGCAGCTAATGAAGTTGCAAACTCTTTTTTGATAGAACTATTTCTTGGTGTAAGTGAAAATGCAGCTGTCTGAAAGCTGACTGTTACATTTTGTGTGCTTAGTAAACTCGTTTTATACACTATTGATGCAATAGATGAATTCTGCTCAACAGTTAAAGGAACTGTACTCTCTTCAAAAATGGAACTGATTCTGGTTGTTGGAGAAATGGTTGCTGTCTGATGGCTTGCTAAGGAACTTGGCAACATCTCAACAGTTTTGTTTTGTGTGCTAAGTAAACTGGTTTTATACATTATTGACACAACTGATGAGTTCTGCTTAACAGCTAATGAAGTTGTAGTCTCTTCCACAACAGAGCTGATTCTAGGTGTTGATGAAAATGTAGCTGTCTGAAGACTCACTGAAGGAGTAGGAAATACCTCAACAGATACATTTTGTGTGCTTACTAAACCCGTTTTATACACTGTTGACACTATTGATGAATTCTGCTCTGCAGCTAATGAAGTTGTAATCTCTTCCACAATAGAACTGAATCTTAATGTTAGTGAAAATGAACCTGTCTGAAGACTCACTGAAGGAGTGGGCAACAACCCTTGAGTCATATTATTTGTAAAAGGAAGTGTGCTTGGTGAGGGTATTAAAACAGTGACACTCGTAGCAGCAATTGTTGTAGCTACCTTAGTTCTATTTACAGTTACACTTGAGACAAAAGATGATGCAGTACTAGGTGTCTGAACTTGCGACAAAGACAAAGAAACTGATGTAGACTTAGCTGGTAATTCTACAGTACTTGACATCTCCATTGACACTGTTTGTGCAGATAAAAATGAAGAAGAATTGATAATTGCAAAACTTGCTGAAAAACTCACACTGGGCTTAGTTCTTGAAAGTGAAGCACTACTATTAGACATGATCGTTGTCTTGGATACAGTAACTGCTGTTGGCAAGGCAACAGTTGTTGATGGAGTAGGAGTACCAAGTAGTGGAGCACGCCGAACCCTTATCTTTGGGAGAGTTTTCTGAACACCTGATGTGATATGCCAACCAAAGATAGAGTGATTAACCAAGTCACTGAAAGTTCCATCCTGTGAACTTTTTGTGAGATGTGAAATAAGAGTTTCATTTACTTTAATTGCTCCACAGCCAAGTGGCCATGTAAATACAGTTTTTGCTCCCTTGACAAACCTCCCGTCCCCAGCCCCAGTGGTTATCAGTGATGGGAACTCAAGAGTGGATATCAGAGGGTGAGGATATTTGTCAGAAAATGCACTGAGTTTATCAGTTTTCAATCCAAGATGAAAAGCCACTTGTTGAAGCATTGTAATCCGTTGATGCCCATTCAACTGATTTAGGTCAATGTTAACCAAAACAGATGCGAATGTAGAATGCATTCCAGGAAAACACATGATTCTATGATGCAAGTTTGGGTTGTTGATTTGCACAGTTCCATCATCACCAAAAATAGCACTTTGTAGAGCGGCACTCATAAGTGGAATGGGAATCGTGTCACCCTCTGGTGGTACTGTGATTATAAATGTCTTCAACCCACATGTTTGCCCTCTCTGAAGCTCACCCTTGGCAATAGCCACTACCACAATGATGTTTGTTCCTATGTCATTGTTTAAAGGAATTCCATAAAGAGTCCAGTTGTCACTGTCATAGGTTAACCAGTTGGGCAAGAACCTGTCATTTGACCCTGTTACCTGGAAAATTGGAAGAATATATGAACTCAAAATGAATAGCACAGTAACTGAATATATAATATTAGCAAAAGTATGAGAAATAATAGACATTAGATATTGCTAATGAGTGGTAAATGCAACACCCATATCAAAAACAACTGATGTGTGTAAAAATTTCCCGAACCATGACAATTAATATTATAATAATATTATAAATTTCTAATTTACGCCATTTAAAATTTGTTATTTCAACTAAAAACATGCAGGGTTCATGATTTAAGCACTTGACGGCACAGATTTTGGTGTTTAAGTCAATTACAACCATAACCAAGTGCTAGAATATACAGATATCAAATGAACAATAAATGCTAGTACTGTATTTCTTACCATTATATGTTCCACTTCGCAGTTAAATACTGAATGTGGAATCTTGTAATGGAAGGCTGTACCTACTGGAACCATTATATCATGCAGTTCAGACCCAGTTGATTCAGACTGAATATGGTTGCCTTGGCAACTCCCAAGCAAAACAGAAATAATTGTCAAAGATAACATCCAAGAACGACACTGGATACTTTTTGTAATTATTGAAACTAAACTTGTTTGAGTTGTAGTCAGTACAACTTGCTCTTGACTTAATCGTCTTCTCCACTTTTGACTTTTCATAAATTTTCTGTTCCAACTGCAGTCATGCGTGGAATTGTTCGTTGAGTTATGTGTTTCTTTTGCAAGGTTAGTTTTTTGATCTAAGGCAAAACACTGGGTTTTCCAGCCACATTTTAGGCAGCAATGCTTAAACCACTCATACATTTTCTGCTCTTCTAATGACAACATATGACTTCTTGTAGTTCTTCTCTGCGAACATTGTTCAATTTTCTTGTAATATTATTGATAGAAATAATCCTGTTGTCAAGGAAAATATGAGAACTATAATTAGCAAAACAGTTAACATGTCTTAAATCATCTTCACTGAGGTCACATTATTTAGCAATAAACTTCTTTTAGTAAAGATTGAATTAGTGATCCAGTTGTTTTAATAATTGCTCTAAAATTCAAAAGGTCAGTTTCCTACCAAAGTTAAAGATAATGAGCACAAAAACTTAGCAACTTTAATTGCCAATTTATGACACTGTGATCAATCAGTGATCAACTCATTTAGATTGTTTTATATACCATATTTCAGCTAAAGATTTTCTCACCATGGAGAGACATGGAACAAAATATCAGTTTCTAATACAAGCATAAAATCTTGAACCCCATCTTGTTTTGCCTGAGGCTGAGGATTGCCAATTTCATGTCTAAAAGAAATGTTTTTACTATCCCACTTCTCAGACCCCTTATTAGCTACAGGTTAGTGTCCCTTAAAAATCATATTGTTAGGTTAGGGCTATTTCATCCAAAACACAAAGAAGAGGTACGAGAGAGGTAAAAAACCCAAGATCTACAGGCTTAAATAAGGTGCAGGCCCGTTCGCAGGAATTTTGCTGGGGAGTGCTAACAAAATTTTTTGTGACCAACCCCTCTCCCCCAACCCTCGGATACATTTTCCTCTCCTTAAAAAGGGTTGGAAAAGTAAGAAAAAAAAGTTGTTTGTGCTGGACACATTGTTTTCATAGGCAAATATGTTTCATCGTTATTTCAAGGTTAATGAAAATGTGAGCTGATGGCAGAATCTAGAATGCCGAACTTATTGTATCTAACATATACATCTATTCATTACTTTTATAATCGAGTAAACTTTTGCGGACCTTTATGGCCTTTGGGGGGAGGGGGGGTGCGTGCACACCCCGCGCACCCCCCTGCATACGGGCCTGAGGTGCAAACTTGTAAGATCTTGTTTACCAGTGTGTACAAGGAAGCAAAGTGTGATAGATCAAAAAAAATTGAGTTACTTGATAGATAGCCTTCCTAAACAACCATTTTGCCACATAAAACAAAAAACACTTTAACACAAAAGATTGATAATTTTACATTGACTTAAACTCCTTTCATGTGCAAAAAACAAACTTGAAACCTTGAATTCGATAATGATTTCATCAATCAATTTTATAGCTGAACATGGTAATATTAATTCATTTTGTATCTCTTGTTAATTAAGTCTTGTATAAACGTTTTAACAGTATCTTATTACGGAAAGGAACATGTATCTTGAACACCTCAAACCCGAAAGATTAAGTTTTATAGCTAATACAATACAGGGGAAGAACAATATACAGTACAGAAAATAGTATATCTTATAGAAGACGCGCGACAAAGAACGAGGAAGTGTCAAAAATAACAGAACTTATTTTTTGTATCAATGAGCAAAAATCATATTTCATTGAATAAGCGAATTATCAAATTGGGCTTCGAAGCGATCACTGAGAACAAGTTACTGCAATGGTAAATGACTTTTAACCTAAACAAGTAGAGATATCGCTTTGATATTCTGTTGGTATATTGACCTTATTGGCTCAATGAAACCAAAAACTCACCAGTTTTTCATTGATTTTAAGGAGAATGAAATACAAGTTGACTATTTCACAGTAAATTAAGTTCAGTAAGTCCCTTAAGAAACCTATAGTACATGTATACAAACTATTACAAATAAATCGACAGCTATGATCGACTTTCAAAGGCCGTATTTTACCTTCAATCGCATGTTCTGAGCTACTTCAGCATAATATCCGGAATGAAAATTCGAATTAGTCATAAAGCTTTTACAAGCGAGTTTCTGCTCAATAAAAGTATGGTGTTGATTCCGATTCCTCTGAAAATTTTCATCTGTGGAATCTTCGCAACTGGGAAAAAAAAACGTTTGGATGGTTGCTGCGGGAGCCGAGGCATTCAGGACGCGTCATGACCATTTTTGGAACAGAGAACAAAGGATGACACATTAGATTCCGAATCAAATTTGTTTGCATAAATTACTAGAGTTTTAAAAACTATAACGTTTTTTTTTCAGATTTTTTGTGTAATTTCCCTTGCTAGATCAATTTATAATGGAATTTGACTCACTTGCCCTACAGAACTTTCACTCACCCGTAATATAATGAAAGTTATTGAGGAGACTAAAAAAGGCTCTAAGAAATATCTACTTGCAAACACTGTTCAAAACAGTTTTGTTCAACGAATTTATGGTTTGATTTTGTTTGAATTTTAGCTCAAAGTAATATGTTGCGAGAAAAAATTAGTTGTTCGTTTATATACTTGCAAGTTGAGAACCTTTTGTCTAATTTCTCCTTGCCGAAAGTAAAGTTACTTGTCATACAGTCATAGCCACAGGCGGCCGACGGGACAGCTGGCAACCAAAAAAAAAGAAAATTGGGGGAAGGCTTGGTGCTCCCTCGTTTGTTTGTCGAAAGTATCAGTTTTCTTGAAAATTTTTTCATCAGGATTGCACTTGGCGAAAGAAAATTAAAATTAGCTTTCTGTCATTTTTGACCCTTTTTTTATTATATTATTTTTCTCACATATTTCTATGCCTTTATTTCCTTTATTGTCTTTCACATCAATTGGGCAATCTCTCCTCATATCACTATATAACCACCTCTCTGTTTTTTCTCCCACACACTTCACTCCGACGAAGGACTACAGTCCGAAATGTCAGCTTTTTTTCTTTCTTCTACGGTGTAAAACTTGCAAATTTATCAAACCGTGTTTCATAAGTGAGTATAACTAAATACTTTTTTACTTCAATCCATACTCTATTTAAGGAATACAATTTCTTTAACGGAATACCAATATTTTTTACCCAATCCTACAAGCGAGTAAGCAAATCGTCTTGCAGTCGAACGCGAATGGACTCCCCCCACCGACTTTCCCACCCCTTCCTTCTTCTCTTACCGGCCATGACTCATGACTCGAGAAAATAAAGAGAACGGCATATTCTTATGCAAATTTCACGTTTTCCTCTCACCCAGCGTTGGTTTAGTTTGTGACGTAAATTTTTTTTCTTGCATGGGTAATTTCATCTACCCCTCCCTCATGTGTTTGTTAAAATTGTCACGAAAATTTCTATTGCTCTCATCGGGTCACTGGGAAACTTGGAGAATCTTTGATAACTATCTCTTGGTCCCCGGCTGAGTTTCAATTAAATAATTATTTAGCCATCTGTCAGTATACACAATGCAGAAGACCTTAAAACATGACGCATGTAACTTTTTTGTTTACATCAATTCTATTCTATACAAATCATTTTTTCACTTCTTTCAATGGCCTTCTAATGGCACGCAAACCAATTGTTTCTTTTGTCAGAGAACGTGAGCTACGCTATCAGACAGTAACACGCCGCCCAAAAGGCAGAAGTTTAATCCCGATGTTAATAATTACTTATTTTGTGTGCAGCTAGGGGTGTCAAGAATCAATTGTCTAGAAGTCAGATAAATAAGTCGTGTTTAGAATTGCATCCATCCGCGTCGTGCAGGCTGAGTTTTCATCGTTGAGTTGTCACAAATCATTGTTTCTAAATCGAAGTTGACTTTGCTTGTTGTAAACGCTCTTTCTGTTCCGTGTTGCGCCATGAATAACCGCGGTTTTTCTGAAGAAGAGCTGTCTGAATTTCAAGAAGCTTTTAACATGTTCGACAAAGACGGAGATGGCACAATTACAGTTTTCGAGCTCGGTACCGTAATGCGATCGCTTGGTCGAGAAACCACTGAACAAGAAGTGAAGGACATGATCAAAGAAGTCGATACAGATGGGAACGGCGAGATCGATTTCCAGGAGTTTCTCGACCTGATGGCGAGGAAAATTGATGGGCGAAGTTTTGAAGATGAGCTGAAAGAAGTTTTTATGACCCTGGACGATGATGGAAGCGGTTATATCACTGACGATGAGATTAAAATGATTATGCATGCCCTCGGGGAGAAAGTCACCGATCAAGATATTCAAGAGATGATTAAATTTGCAGACTCTGACGACGATGATCAAGTTACATTGGAGGACTTTATGCGGGTAATGACTCTAGGAAAGACAAAATAAAATCAACTCGTGTGCCAACATTCATGTACATAAACTTCTACGAACAAACTTAAACTAAGCACTCAGAGCTTTGGATTTTTTAGTTATAGTTAAAGACTTGAATTAACTTTAATGGTAAAGCAAAAGGTTAAAAAATGCTTCGTTTAAAAAAATAGTGGAATGTAAATCACTTCAGATCCAAACAAAGATATGGTAATCTTTTTGTTTTTGCATAGTACTGAAAGTGTTAAAAAACATATTAACTTTTTCTTTCTTTTTAAAAATTTTAATTACTGACAAGTAAGGATTAAAAGCTGCTTTTACGTCATAATCTGCTGTTAAAAAGGGCTCCACAACTTTCAGACAAAAAATAATTTATGTACGTTTTGTATGGCTTATGAAACATGTGAAATAAGTAAAATAATTATTGATGAAGTATTAAATGTCAATGTTGTATATATTGACAATTTGATTTTTGAAAATGAGAAAAGTAGTTTGATATTGTTGATTATAAACAACTAACTCTTTTATAACTTTTGTATTCAGCGGAAGAAATTGCATCTCAGTTATACGGTAAAATATATCTTAATTCTTGGAATATCGATGCACTCTCTTTCAAAAAAAAAATTATTTTGTAATACAAGGGGGCTTAAAAATACCTGAACTTTAAAAAAAATGCTAAGAACATACTTGATGTTGAAAAAGGGCGAAGAGATTTTATCTTGCCCACTTTTGAAAATTATGAATGTTTCTCGGCTATTTGTTCCGATGATATTGCTTAAATTGTTCGCAATTATTAAAGTTATCAATTTTACTAGTTTATGGAGCACCGCGTTTATCAAATAATAAACTTTGTGAATCTTTGGACAAAAGATAACCTAAGCTTCGCGTTTATTTGTACGGTAAACGGCAAGACTGACGATGTAATCAACTTTTTAACGCGTTTGCCGTTTGCCGCATGGACTAGTGCTTAGTGATGTATGACATTTCCGTACGACAAACGAGTAATCCCCTTTTTTGTTTCATAAATGTTTCTGAAATATGTCGAGCCTGTTTGTTAACTATACCGCGCTGACGAGGCCCTACGAGGCCGAAACATCTGTCCATGGCTGCTAAAATTCAGACTCGGCACTGTTATATGGTAGATGCCTGCTCACCCATCACGGCGTGAGTGCCCACGTGAGTGGCTACTAAAACATGATACTACCACGCATGTGCAACCCAAACTTGTGATAATCATTCCAGCAACATCCCACAAGCAATACGCTTTTACAGTTTTTTATTGATTTTCCCTCAGTTGTATGAAAATAAAGTGTTCATTCGGTTACTTTAAAAAACTCCGGGGAAAGTCCCTTCTGTTATACTGAACTGCTTAGATCACACACTCCTTCCACTTGCCACATAACTGGGAATTAGTACTTATTCACCTATTCTCGATCTGTATTCATTGGACGTTGACCAACAATCCACTTGCACAAAGGTTATATTTACAAGTTTTAATAATTTTCTTTTTTTATTATTAAACATTATTTTTTATTAATAATACGAAAAATAGTTAATATTAAATTATATACCGCTTAAGCTTGATGTAAATTAAGAAAATTTTATGTCGTATATGAATGCACCAAAGCTGACCCTAGATATTTTTAAATTGTAGCGAAAGCGTTTTTCTTTAGACACATGACAAAATCGTTCAGCTTAGAAAAAGTTTCCTTGGTTTTCTCTTCAAAAAAAAAATAGCACAGATTTCCTCAAGGTCAACTAAAATGGCGAAAAAAACTAACTGATAACCAGTAACCAAACTTTGGGGTTGTGGAGCAAGTGATTTACCCCATTTCTCCCCCTCCTCTTTTCTCGATTCCCAGCTAGCTACAAGCCCAGAGCACTCACATACTGTAAAAAATCAGATGTGAAGTGACTCCAAATTAACCAAAATGAAGAAAATTTGAAAATTTGCTACGATTTTACAAATATTTTCTAGATCTTTTTTATGAAGAATTTTAAGTGTCAATTTTTTGCAAATAAAGGTTGGCTCAGATGACAACAAAAAACTGTAAGAAAAGAGCTTTGGCTTATTTTTCAGTTAAACTTGATTCTTTCAAATTATTAGTTAGTGTAACGTCTAATCAAATGGAATAAACTACATTTATTTTGTTAACTGTTTAACTAAATTTTGTTCAATTGTCTTTTGAATTAATGAAGTGAATGCAAGCAAAATAAACAAGAGAACAGCAATTTTCATTTAGCATTCTAGCTGGCCAAACATGACAAGATGGACTGCCATTTTGATTAGCACAATATCGTCTTTTCTAAAAACCCTGCTATGTATACTGTTGATATCCACAGACAGATTACTCTAATTTCACAAAAAGTTATTTTTTTTCAAAATAAAAACATGAAAACTTAAAACTTTTTCATTTTAATTAATGTTTCAGACTTTTTAAATACAATTGCATCTGAGAATAATACCATTTTTCAGATAATTCATGCCATAATTAGCAAAGATATAAAAATTGAGAAGCCGGACATTTTTTTGGCAAGCTAGAACACTATTATCTTTTAAATCTTTATAGATAACATCCAACACTTTGATTCCATCACTGCACTCTTGACTCTGAAACACGCAGCATAAAAAATCATTTCTTGAATTAAATTTTCTAGGATTTTTATGCTTTGGTATGTTGATAAAGACTATCGGATTGCTTTGATGTAACTGTGTCAATGTATTAGTCTCACATCTTGTAAATTATGACGCTGCTACACCAAATTTGAAAAGCATGATCTACAACCAAGTTAGGCAAGTAAGGGAACTGTCTTTATTAATTTTTTGCAACAGCAAAACAATGCTATGCTGCTCCAAACTGGACAACAAGATCTTCCCTTTTGTCAACTTGAAATCCTTTTAATGACTCTTCTGCTCCTTTTGCTGCTTTGATGACCTGTTCAAGATGAAAAAAGATAACTTAAGCACACTGTTTCGTTTTTTCGCAAAAGCCAAGAAAACTGACAACTTTGTGTTGATAGTTGACACAGCAGGTTTCTAAAAGCTCATTTGTTGAAATCATTTACAAATTTCACAAAGTGGAATAAACTAGATTATTTTAATTTTTCAAGGAATAGAATAAACTAGATTATTTTAATTTTTCAAGAAATAAAGCAAAACTCCAACTATGAAATGCTCAATGTTGGAACAAATGAGGATTACACCTGACAGTGATTCAGCCCTAAACACATGTGATGCATTGCTAAGTTCTCTTAACCTGGCTCCATACTATCCTTCTAAACAAGTTGGGAGAAATATGTAATTCATTTTGGAGAGACTTCTGTGTGTGATCAGCTCCTTATTTCTCCTAACAAAACAACTGATTTTGTATTGATATTGCAAGGAGAAGATAGATGCTGATAAATTGGTTTAGGCTGAAAGGGTTAAGGCTTTATACAATTAAAGAGGCTTTATACACTTACAAAGGCTAAATCAGCTGCTGAAACAGGATCAGATGCTAAGAGTTGCTGAGGTGCCACAACCCCTGATGGTAGAGGTTTTCCCTTTGGTAGATGGGCTGTGCTGGTTGACTGAATTTTATTTCTAATGAGTAAATAACAAAAATGAAAAATCAAGAGTTTTTCATGGCACTGTCTTAATTTTCCAGGGCTACATATTCAATTATTTATACTACTTCTATTGACAATCACAAAAGTTTCAATATTGCATTGTCTAAGTTGTAAATTATATTGCAATGTAAGCAACTTCTGGTCAAAACTAAAATTAACCTTCTGGTTATTTAAAAGAAAAAAACAGAGAAACCAAAGAAATATTTAGAATGAAACTGATCTGAAGTCACTAAATTGCACACAATTTAGGTATCCTGCTGATGAACAGTAACTGATTTCCTATTTTTTTCAGCAACATATATAGTTTATGTCTGTTCAGTTATCAATTTACACTGTATTTGAAATAGTGTCTTCAGTTTATTTAATTATTTCTACTCACAAATTCACTTCTGTCAACCTATTTCTTTCAAAAAATATGGAAGTATTAAAAATTCCTGTTCTTTTTAGTTGTATATAATGGGTAGGAGGATAAACATTACAAAGCACTTAACAATTAAATACTTACTGATATTGTCTTGATCTCTCTATGTATTCTCCTCGTTCTAAGCTATGTGGTTCAACTGCTGACACATCTATTACATTACTGTGAGAAAGATGTAAAATTAATGAAGGCATTAGTTTAATAATGCAAACTTCTCAGAATGTCAGGGAGAAGAAAACTAAGTTTGCTGAGATTCATTAATTATCCTTGATAGTTAAGTATATCATTACTTTGCTGTCTGATGTAATATTCTACTCAGCAATGCTTGTTCATCTGTTTTTGACATTGGTGTTGATGCACTTCCTCCATCTTGACCCGATCTGTTTTAGAACAAGGAAAAACATTACAACACTTCATAAAGTCTGCATTATTTTAACTATGGTAATAAGCATAAAGGTCTGGAAAATATAACAACAGAATTGAAAAGTATTGATTTTTATAACTCCTATAATTTCTATGCATATAGATTTTCTAGCCATTATAATACAGAAGAAAGCAATACTTCAATCAACCAGGAAGCCTGAAGTTTTGAGGGAGGTTGCTACCTGCAATAGTTTAATCAACCAGTAAAAAAATTAGTCTGAACTCTGTCTCTTATAAAAATAACCATACCATAATTATAACACTATGATGATGATATAATGAGGATAATGATGATGACATTGATTGTAGTGATAATGATGATGTTGATGAGTCATTCTTAACAACTTACCCTGCCCTCTGCTTGTTGGGAATTGGTGCCGTGCTATCTCCCCCAAGCAAAGGTGATCTTTCATTATCTACCTGTTAGTACAAGCACAGGTAATGTCAAGGAATAGGGACACATGGCAAACAAAAAGAAAGCTTACTGATTTCTACTTCCTGCACAAGAAACTATTTTATCAGCATTTATCAGCAAACAAAAATCTATTCTAGCCAAAGATAAAAAATGACAAATTAAATTTATTGCATTGAGATCTAACAACTGTATAATCCAAGCATGGTTTATACAGTTCATCAAACAAATTATCTCAACAAAAACACAATATTTCATCAGTTCTGTCTCAAAACTGATCCTGCAGTAAAGTTGTAAGGTTTGAAACATTTTTATAGAATAGCTGAAAATATATAAAAAATAAATTTTAATTGAGTGAGGTCAAATAAAAATTTATTTAACAAGTTCTTTAGAGCTTTTCAATTGAGGATGCTAAATTCTTTAACATATATTTTGCCACAAGGAATCTAAATTTGACCAAACCAAGGCTATTTTAATATACTTCACTAACAAAATTAAAATATCAATACCACCCGAGCATTAACAAGGCATGCAGCTGAATTTTATTAAATTTGAGTTGATGGTAGAGGACATGTGTTTACAACTGGATAGTTTGATTGGTAACGCTTTGAATTTTAGGGTTAAAAGTGTTGTAAACTCACACTATTTTAGTTAAGGTTGCTTTAAGAACTGCAATATCTTTCCAGTGTGAATATCTGTGATCTGTTGAATTACTGACTGGATGTATAACTAATGAAGAAGTTGTCTGGAAATTTCACCAGAAATGTGCCCACCCCACTTTTAACCACTGTAACCAGAACACAAAAAATTATCACTTTTTACTTTCTTTGGACTAATTATAACCACCTTTTGGCAAAAATTTTGATATGCATTGAATGAAAAATTAGACAAATTCTGGCTGTCATAAGAATTTGGTTGAGTTCTTGCCAAAATATCAGAACAATACTTATATTGCATAAAGAGATTTATTCTAAAATTAGCTCAAGTAGCAGGGCAGTGAAAGCAAACTGGTAGATGACTGTATGCTGAAGGATAAATGCTTGCCAAAACAAGTCCCACAAGAAATAATGAAACTTTGAACAGCAAAATATGTTTCTCAGTCAGTCTAATATAACGCCACTTCATATTTTGTTTGACTGGCACGATATGAATGCAAATAACAAACTGTCCATTTATCTCACAGTAATCAATTACATCTTGTCCAAGTTTTTAAACATAACAGTAAAACAGACAAACGACATCACAGGGTAATCTTGCAATCTTCGTCTGATTTAATTTGTTTCATAGTGAATGCAAACTGTATTACCTTCTCTATTCTGAGATCTCATTACTGATTACTTAATCACGCGCAAGATCGAAGCGTTTTCAAAATCGTTTCTAACCCTAACTAAAGCTGTCATCCCTAAATCTGACCCAAAATTTAATCTTTACCTTAAATGACCCTAAGCAAAATTTAACAAAGAACTAGGACACCTTTCTTTGAATTTTTTGTTAAATATTTTCTCAAGATTTTCCGTCCACAAAGTTTTTAAAAATATCTTGAAATGGCCTAACTAAAAAAAGCATTTAACTATGTGAAAATAAAAAGTATCAGAAACTGCATTTATTATTTCTCTCTGCTTTCAAAGGTGAAAAATAAACTACTTTGAAAGTCACATGACATGTCAGACTAGCAGTATAACTTTTTCCTGAAAAAGCATACCTCGTTCAAATCATCTTTATCGCCGCTGAAACAACAGCCCATAGCGCAAATAGCTCAAATTTTCTCGACTGTAGTGGAATCGTAAAAGAAAAAACAGTGTACTTTGAGCAATGACGAAATTTTCCAACAAACCTTCTTGCAAAATCCTCGCCAAATGCGTGACACAAGAACTAAAAATATACGCATGCGTACGAAGTAATTCACTTTTCTGAGCCCACATTTGAAGGCGGTTTCCTACTAATAATAGCATGCGCAAAGTTTAACCGCCAAAACTTCGAAATACAGTTTTGTTGTCAACTCTGTGCAAACTTTCTGTGTTTTAGTTGTAAAAATAAATTTTTGTTGTTATTGACGATGTTTTACGTTCAGATGATTGCAATTGAGGCGGAGTAACAACGTTAGATTTTGAGATTGATTTAAAAACAATGGAAGAGTTGACTGAAGACGAGCTGTCTGTAAGGCGTTGTTTGATAAAATGGGTGAGTATAAATAGTCACTGAACTAGAATTTGTTATCTATAGATTTAAGCATCACATTCAATTCACGGGATTTAAACTTTGAAGATGTAATTTGTTAATAATGTGAGGTCGAATCCTTAAGGGCAGTAGCTTCTTGAAAACATTTTGAAAGCTCTGCCACGTACCTGCTAAATTGATCTACTCTAATCTGAATTGAGTTCATAACTAAGGTGGTAACAACGCTAGTCTGGTGTGTTATGAATTTAGCAATTCCTATAGAGGCCTTGATGCATGGTTCGCACTACTCCTGGAATTCCTGGAAAACTCCTGGAATCTTGAAATTTTTTCCAGGACCCTGGAAAACTCTTGGAAAAACAGTTAATTTCCCTGTACTCCTTGAAAACTCCTGGAAGTGTGTGGAAATTCTTATCAACTCTATTACAAACAAACCAAAAACCTGCTGAAGCATCTGGCTTGCAATGGTAGTTTTTTGTATTTTATGTAGACTAAGAAGATTATTCTTGGGATATGGGTCAGTTAAAGTTGATAAAAATTGTTTTGTTTTTCACCAAAAAAAACCCTAGGGATTGGGTCCTGGAAATTTTTTTTTGCTACCCCATGGGCAGCGGAAGCGGGGGGGGCTGGGG